>CABFKO010021845.1:24083-35064 GCA_901766855.1 Panagrolaimus sp. ES5
ATAAATAAATAAAAACAGATGTTTTTCTTACTTACCCATTAAAGCAAATCGCTTTGCAAATGGTGCAGAACGTTTAGCAAATGCAAAAGCAAATTCATTTGGTTGTGAAGATCGATGTTTAGCAAATTTATTTCGAATGCCATTTGGATTGAATGCAAAATTGCTTTTAGGTTCTTGTAATGATCGCTTGGTCAATCTGTACATTGACCCGTCATCAGCAAAGGCAAAAACTGAAATTATAAGATATAAATTTAAAAAAAATTATGGTAAGGATATGCTTACGTTTAGCAAATGCAAAGTTTCCTTGACCAACTTTATCAGTGAATGCGACTAAAATTGATAAAAATTGATACAGTTGTGTAAAAAGAGAGATAACATACAATTATCATTTTCAGCAAACCCAAATCCAAGTGCAAAAAGAGAGCAAACAGTTAATGCAAGAATATGAAGTTCCATAATTTTTCAGCTTTTTCTCTAAAAAATATCAATGAAAATTTATTTTATTTTTAAACTTCAAAAAACAGTGATAAAAATAGTTCAAAAACGAAATGGTTCTGTCCCAAAACATTGAATTAAACTTTCTTAAATACTAAAATGTTTGTTTAATTTTGGCCAAAAAAGAAATGTTCTTAAAGCGGAAGGAATTGCGTCTTCAAGCCCTTTTTTGCAATTCTGAAGTCTTGTAATCACGCAAAGTCTCTTCTTCTCTTCTTCAACCCCTTTTTCCGGAGCGCCACGACTCCTCCATTTGAAGAGGATCACCCGTTACTATTTCGGACTTTAAAAAAAAGAGCTTGAAATCTTTAAAGGAAATGCGTGCATTTTTCCGGGTAACAAGGGGTCACGTCACAATAATGTCTTTTTTATCTTCTCATTTTTTTTGCTGTTGTTGTTGTTGAAAGCTTTCTATTTTGTTAATGTTTCTCAATTTGTCCCTAAAATAATTGAAATCTTTCTGCTTGTCATAATTTTTTTTCTTCAAACTGTTGGTTTAAAATTATCTTTTTTTATTTTTGTAACAAGGAAAAAAGATAGATGAAAACAATGAAAAATAAAAAAAAGCTCAAAAGTATTTTAGTATATTTTAACAATAAAAACAAAGGTGTTAGCACTTGCACGGATTAATATTAATTAATATGAAAAAAGAAATCAAACAACTCTAAAGCATAAATCCCGTTTCAAAAATTTTTAACATAACAAAAAAAACTATTTCCACAATTTCTTTTTTTTGCATTTATATAAAAAAAGAAGCAAAATTAAAAGCAAAAAACGGCACTGCAATCTCTCCCAAAAAGTTTACTTGATGGAACGCTAGTTGGCGATGTACTATCAAAAAAAGCAAGTGCAAAAAGATTAGGTTGTGGATAACCTTTAAATTAATTAAAAAAAAGGATTCTGTTCTTAAAAGCAAATATGTCTATGATAAAGGCTTTTTAAATTTGCCTAAAAATAGCTTAAAAATGGAGGGCACGAAAAAGAACAAAGTAAATGCAAATTAATTTTTGAACTCGAAACAAATGCAAGAAAAAAGCATAATAAAAACAAAAGTAAGAATGGAAAGCGTAGGTTTTTTTATGATATATATGAAAGCAGAAATTGTACATATTTTTTAAAGACAAAAAACAACACAATATAACAATTATTAATAAGATAAAAATATCTTGGCAAGATCTTTTTTTCGTTTGACTTGAGAACAATGTTAGAAAGGGTTAAGGGATCTATAGGATTAAGTATGACTAGATTTTATTTAAAAAAAAGTCAGAAATAGAAATTTTCATTACGGTAGAAATTGTTGAAATAAAATTAGCCGACACCAATACTTGGTCGTTGTTTGTGATCAATTTCAATGATGATTCCTTTGTATTGATCTGGTGCACATTCACCACAGAAACCGCCACATTGACCCCGAATTAATGCATTATTCTGAAAAAAAGATGTTGAGAGGATTTGAAACTTTTAATTTAAGATACAACTTACTTCTGTTCTAACTATTTTTGAACTTGATTTATGTCCATGATCCATCCATTGTAGATCATCAACAATTTTTAAGCCAGTACCACGTAAATCAATTGAAAAACGACCTTGGGGACATTCACTTGCGCTATAACAATCACCTGCAGTACCATATGGAACGGGAGTGCCATAAGCAGTTTGGGCAAATGTAAAATCATGGGCTGAAAAAAAGGTTGTTTAAAATTCAGACACTTTCAATAAATTAAAAAAACTAACGATTAATTTTCATATTATGTAAATCTACTCTAACACGCCTATATCGACTAAGACCACTGCTAACATGTCCATCATTTGAACAAGCGCAAGAATCATTTCGTTTACCGCCATATGGGCAAGTATATGGATAAAGAAGTCTGAAAAATATTTGATTTAAGAAATTTGATGAATGAATTTTTTTACCGTTTGCCATAAAATTCACCAAAATTTGTTTCAGCATCAACATTAAGAAAAGTTTTAGGGATTGTATTATTCATTAAATGACAATAAACAGTTATTCTAAAGCCAGCTACAAGTACAGTATAATTACCATCTATGCTATTGGTAATTGTATTTTGTGCTTTAATTTCTGCGCAATCATTTGGTAAGCCTTAAATTTCATATGTTAGTTAAAGTTTTTAGAATATGTTAAACATAAAAAGTTTTAAAAAACAGGGATTGTTAATTTGCCTTGTAAACTTTGTTTAAATTTGAAAACCTTTGATCAAGATTTTTAAGGGAAAAATATTGATTAAACGTTATCAATTAACAAAATTTAATGTCTTTTTAAAAAATTTAAAACTGATAAAATGTGTTTTTTTAATACTCTTATCAAGGCATGTTAGAAAGAAATATAAAAGTGATTACAATTTCTAAGGAAGCAGGATTCACGGTGTTTTGGTCGAGTATCTTTGTCGCATTTAGCTTTGGGAACTCGAACACCAAGACGATTCAGACAGGGGGTTTTTCGACGACGTGTGCCAGGGCCGCAAATTTTTGAACACTGAAGGAAAAAAAAGTGATAGAAAAAATTAAAAATATAAAAAGAAGATAAAATAAAACCCACTTTGCCCCATGGCAGCACACTCCATCTATATTCAGCATCACAAGGAATCAAAGCACATTCTTTATTAACTTCTGGTTTCTTTAATGACATACACATTCTTGATAGCACCGTTGGTTCAGAGCCAAGCTTCGTATTTTGACCCTGCATTCCTCTTTTCACTTTGCAATCGATCCGTCGGAAACTGTTTGAAACTGTACCACAAGCGATGGAACACTGTAATTTGTAATAAATATTTAAAGCTTTACAAGAAAAAAACATTAAAAATTGTAAAATAGGGATAAAAGCAAAATTAAAAATACAAAACAAAGCGTAAATAAAAATGAGATTAAAAACAAAAGCATAAACGCCTGCCTTTTCTGATAAAGCTCTTCTCTGGCAGCTGTTAGTAAAGAAAAGTTGTTAGTAAAAAAATAGTTATTTTGATTAAAGTCACAAATGTCTTACAGTGCTCCATGGTCCTGGAACCCATTCATAAGGGCATTGATCAATATCACATGGTCTTGTTTTAATTGGCATGGTTTCATTTTGGCACATTCGACTTGCTGCTCGTTTTCCACCTTCATTAAGGCAATAAACTCGCCGATGTTGATTCATCTTTTTGCAAGGATCAATGCACTAAATATTCAAAACATTTTTAATTGCTTGAAGGGTGTCAACAATTTTTACCTTAGACCATGGTGTAACTTTCCAAGTATATACAGGACATTTTGTACTTTCACATTGTTCAGTTTCTTGTGGCTTTGGAAATGCTGAACATTCTGTATCAGCAATAATTTGGCGACCTTTTTTACAATGAATTGTTCGCTTTTTAACACCTGCCCCGCACAAAGAGGAACACTATAAAAATTTATTCATTGACAATCTCTTTTTTTTTGCACTTATATTGTCTTAATTAGTGCAAAAACTTACCGTTGACCATTTTCCTTTGTGCCATCGTGGACAAAGTGCTAAACGGCATTTGTGCTCTGTGAGTGGTTTTGTAAGCAAATTACATTTTTCATCCGTCACCGTTTTCTTTGTTTTAATATTAATGCAATTAACTGTGCGATTTCTTGTACCTCGTCCACATAAAACTGAGCACTAAAATAAAGAAAAAAAAGTTGCGTGTGTTAAAAAAAGAAAAGTAAAAAATGTTAAAATTTAAAACGCCATCATTATCTTCATGCCAAATCACTGTTTTTGTTTTTTTTTTCACAGAAAGTTTGTTATTGTTAAAAGAAAAGATAGAACAGAAAAAAAGGTAACAAAATGTTAGCAAAAAAGGTATAAAACAGAAAGGAAAGATACAAAAGAAGTTTTGTCATTTTTTAAGTTATTAAAAATTTAAATAATTTGAGATAATATTCTTTTATCAGTTTTTTTTCATTCAAAAACGCTTTTACATGTATTTGAAAAACTTGGACAAAACGATCAACAAATTTACAACAATAAGAAAATTTATAAAGGTAATGGAATAAGTTCTGTGCATAGACCCACGATATTAGCACCAACAATAGGTAAAATTCATAAACAAAGAAAAAACATTTATAAAACCATTTTTTCAATTTAAAAGAAACTACTAAAACATAACTATAATAATTTTTGATATCTCTTTTGTTTGGAAATATTTAAAGAAAATTATAAACTGAAGAAGAACAAAGCAAATAAAAAAACAAACTGAGCACAATTTCACAAGAAAATAAAATGAAACAAAAGATAGCATCTAACCAAATCTTTAAGCATTTGAAAAAATTCTATCAACTAATATAGCAACAAAGAAAAATAATAATTTTTTTGAGAAAACAAATTAAAGAAAAAAGCCCGTTTCATATCTTTGGCTGAAAGATTAAGCTATTTAAAAAAAAGAAATAAAATAAGACAAAGCATTGCTGGGCAACAAACTGTGATAATGGCTTTGATAAAAACAATTTTTTTATATTATTGACGACGCAAGCGTCGACGATAATGTACGTCATAATGATAGTGATTATGGCGATTATGGTGCTTTCCGTGCTTACGACGATATTCATCACGTACCGTGCTCCATTTGCCAGGTTCCCATGAATAATACTTTTTGAGAGATTCTTCAACAGAATTTGTTTTTGCTGGACCAATTGGTACAGATTGATTCTTTGTTGGACATGGAGATGATGCACAACCTCTTCGAGTAATTGGTTTTGGTTCATGTTTGGCACATTCAAAATCTTCCAAGCGCTGCTTGCTGTTAATATCTTCTTGACACCAGATACTACGTTCTTGAGTTCCTTGATTACCACATGTCACGCTGCACTAAAAACAAATATTTAGCAATTATTAAAAGATTTTTGAACACTTACAGTAGACCACGGTGTTATTTGCCAAGCGGCTTTTGTGCATTTTTGTTCACTACATCGCTCAAACAGTGAAGGTTTATCTTTTTCATTGCATACTTTCTTATCACAAGTAACTGAACGCCTACGCCATCCGCCATTACATGATACGGAACACTAAATAAGATAGTAATTAAACGTTTATTTTTACATTTTAAAATCTACAAACCTCTTGCCATTTATCAGCAACCCATTGACCTAATACAATTTCAGGTTCTTTTGGACATGCAGGAAGTCCACAATTTCTTACAGCTTGTGGTTGTGTTTCGATATCACAATCTGTTTCTTCGATGGATTTAGATGATGCCCCTTCAGTTGGAGTACATATTACACTTCTTTGTTGTAAATAATGAATGCCACAAGAAGCGGGACAAGGTAACCAAGGACCAACAGTCCATTTTGCACAAGGCTTTACATTACATGCTCGTTCGTTAGGTTCTTTTTCAATATGTTGACAATAATTATCAGGAAGTTGACGTACATGATCATGGCACAATACTTGTCTTTTTTGTGTTCCATCTCCACAAGAGGATGAACAATCTGTCCATGGTCCTGTTGCCCAATAAATTTGCGAAACTCTTGGTGGTTCCTTTGCAGTATCATCTTTGCACTTTTCACGTTCACACGGTTTTTCACTACGAGGTTTCAAGTGCTAAAATAGAAAAATTATTGTTTTTAATTTTAATTTTTAGCTCACTTGAGAACATTCGTGGTCTTCGACCTGATATTTGTTTGCATTTTCACGCATACATTTGATAGTTCTTCGTTGTGTTCCTTTGCCACAATTTGTTGAACAAGCACTCCATGGTTCGACTTGCCAAAAAGTACAAGGCATGAGTTTACAAATTTCTCTAGCTTTTGGCTGCTGTGTTTCAGGGCAAAGGGAATAATCCACCGTCTGTTCACGGAAAATACATTCAACTTCACGAATACGTTGACCATGACCACAAGTGCTTGAACATTTTGACCATTCACCAGTACGCCAGAATGGACATGGACCATGATTGCATGGTTGATGACTTACAGGACGAGTGGAATTCATTTTAAGACAAATTTCATCTCGAACTTTTTTGCCAAGTGAGTCAACACAATAAACAGATCGAGTTGTCCAACCATCTTGACAGGATACTGAGCATTGGCTCCAAGAACTTTGCTCCCAATGAGGACATTCTGGACGATGACAATGTTTTTGTACAATCTTTTTCTCAAGCCCACAGTGACCTAAAGCTGATGAAAATTTTGTTTGGGTTTTAGGGACTTTTATCTTACCATCATCAAGTACTCTTCCACGAGAATCCATACATTCTGCTGTCCTTGTTTCAACACCTGTACCGCAAGAAACAGAACAACCAGACCATGTACCAAACTTCCATGCTGTGCAAGTGTGTTCATTACACTTCTGTCGATTGTCTTTTTCAGAAGCATTACAATAATTTGCATTTAAATCTTGTCCGGCAGCACTTTGACATTGAGCGTGACGAACTCGGACACCTCCATCACAAGATCTTGAACATTCAGACCAATGACCATAAACCCAACGTGGACATGGTACTCTGTTGCATTCTTGCTCAAGTGGTTCACGAGAAATTCTTTCACAATGCCGTTCATCAATTGATCGATTAGCATCATCAACACAACGAATTGTCCTTCTGCTAATACCGTTGCTGCCACAGCTTTCACTACATGCTGACCAGTCACTGTAAAACCATTTTCGTCCAGTACAATCATTGTAGCAAGAGACCCGTGATGGTGGCTTAGCAACATTTGCTTTTTGGCATTCAGCTTCATTAATAGTATCTTCATGACCATTATTATAACTTTTAACGCATACACTTTGTTGATGTTTTTCACCATGACCACATCGAGTTGAACATCCACTTGCATCTAATGTTTTCCATCTAAAAATAGTAAAAAAGTAAAAATTTTTACGTAATCTGAGAAAATGAACACAAACTTGATAAAGCAGTCAATATTACACATTCTTTTTTGTGGAGGAGGTCTTCGATCAGTGCAATGACGTTCATCAGCATGGCGATTTGTTGTTGCATCGACGCAATGAAGTAAGCGATCTTGTGAACCTTAAGTTAAATTGTTTTATGGATTCGTAATTTAATTTATTACCTTGACATTGTGAAGAACATTCAGTAAAATAATCACTAAAGCGCCAATAATAATTTGATGTAGGAAAATGATAAGCAGGACCAATGTTACTACGAGGAACCATGTATTTGTAATGAATATTTGGAGGGTTAAGATTTCCAACACTTAAAACATGCAAGTAAATATCGGATCGAATTGGACCAGTTCCATTAATTTGTTCAATTGAATGATCACTGCCTGAATATTCAAGAACAACATCTTGAATAGGAATTTGTTGGCGAAAAACAGAAACTTGATATTGACCATTTAACAAAAATTCACCATTTGAAGCCCGTAAAGCTAAAATTAAGTATGGTTTTATTTTAACCAAATTTTTGAGCAATACCCAAATAATTATCGTCGTCCTTGTTTCTGTTATGTGCATTTTGTCTAATGTCAATATTTGCAGATCCAGCAGGTATTTTAAGAACTTCATTATATCCAAATGACCCTCTTTCATTGTAAACACCTTCAACCGTTTGACATGTACTTCCGTCACCACCACAGATACCGCAAACATCACGTTTCATATCAGATCCAAGTCTATGATCACATCCTGCTTTATGGCATGTACCATCAATACAAATATCATCACCGTTTTGATCACATGGAGTACCATCCAAAACTTTTTCTTTCAATAAATAAAAAGCTTGTGAATCTTTTACCCGGCAATATAATTTACACCGTTCATTCCGACTTACTGTAACAAATTAAAAAATGTAATGTTACATGAATATGGTATAAACTTACTTCCTGTGTATTTTGGAACCCAAATTGTTTTCATTGGAACGCCATGAATGCCAACGTTTTTATTATCAAATTCTGCACACTGCATTTCACGAAAACCAGGAGTATCCCAAGGACATTCTTGTATATTACAGGGCCGATAGCGTTCTCTTTGACCAACACAGTACTTTCCTCCATTCATAGGTTTCGGATTATCACAATCTCTTAACGCTTTTTGAACACCACCACCACATGTACGTGTACAATCTCCCCATGGTTTCCATTCACCCCATGCACCATCTTGTTTTGCTCGCTGTTCAGGTGCCATTCCAACACATTGTCCACGATGGCACCATTTGTTATCACTACAAGGAGTTCCATCTGCCCATGGCATATGTTGAGTTCGACATCCCATCTGATACCCATAATATGTTGAGCACCATAATCTTCTACATGTTGGCATATACGGACAAATTTCAGCAGCAGGACCAAATACAAATCGACATTGTTGATTGACATCATACATTGCACCAGGAGCAGGATTTTCAAACATTTTATCATAATATTTTCTTTCAATTGGTTGATCGAGGATGCATTGTGTTTGTGCTCGACTGTCATCCAAAAATTTGCTTAGCATTGCTGAACTACATGCAGACCATGACCATGGATGAGTGTTGTATTCCAAAGTTGGTGCCATAATATGATAATTATGTTTATTTAATTGCATATATTGACCACATTTACGTTCATCATCATGTGGAATATTAAAGATATGACCAAGTTCATGAGCAATTGTAAATGCTGCAGAAAGTCCATTATCTTCAATGATAGCACAACTTCGTTGAGCATCACACATTGTACCAAGTTCAGCAAGACCAAGTGTATCACATTTGTGTGTTGCTCTTAAAAAGGGTCCGGTAATGTCAGAGAAAAAAATATATATTAGTTGTAACAAACCTGCAAATGTCATGTCTTGTTAACAAAATGGCAACATCATGATGACTAATTGCATCATCATTTCGATCATTATAATTTTGCTGCCATGCACAAAATTGTTGGAGAGTTTCTTGTGCTCGATTAGAAATAAGAGGCCCTGCACGTTCATGCTTTAAAATAATTATTCGAACAACAATGATATTTATTGATGCTCGTAATGTTGGATGCCGATAAATTGATGCAACTGTTGAAAAAAGTGTTAACACATAATTTTCAAGATTTCCTTGATGATATCTTAACATTTTATTGTCAGCAACAACAAGAACTTCAACATAATGATCCCACGAATCTGCAGATCTACGTGACCTTTGATTTCTCCCTAAATTATGATGTGATTTATGATTTTTTCGAATGCAACTTTTAAGGGGTTACATTATATTTTTTTTTAAATGTAATCAAGCGTGAAAAAAACTTCTAAAGGATTAACTTTGCTATGGCTTTTTTGCTTTTTAAGTTAAGTCCCCCTGTTTTAAAAAAAAGTTAAAAAGTGAAGTTTATTGCTGCCAGGCTTTGTTCTGCACTCCATTGAATGATTAAAAACATGTCAACATACGGTTTGAAACAAAGCTATCAAAGACTTAAAAATAAACTGCGTCTTTTGCATGTGTTTCTAATTTTGCTTAAAAGTTAGCTAAATTTGTACTATTTTTTGCAGCATAAAAAATGAAAGAAAGAAATTACGTTCTTGCGTAAAAATTATATTAGATAGCAATTCTGAGATTTAATAATTTTTGCATAAATAAAAAAAGCAAAAGAAATTTCACTTACGAGTAATATCAATCCAATCAGTATTATTTTCATAAGTTTCTTCAACAAAAATATTGGGCGAAGTATTGCTGTTAAGTCTTGGCTTTTCAACAGGATCATCAAAAGTTCTTGGTTGAGCTCGAAAGATTAAATGTGGTTGTAAATCAATGCTGATGCTTCTTCTTCTTCTCCTTTTATGAAGATTATTTCCTTCAAAATTTGCATTTTTATCATCATCAGATTCTTGTGGCAAATTATATGCTTTTTGATGCACCCGAAATTCTGTTGATTCAAATGGTTCAATTAAATATGCGCCATCAGGTAATGCTAATGTTCCAAACTGAAACAAAAAATTGTTTATCTATTTATATTTAGAAAATCCCTTTATCCCTTTGTTGTACATGTTTGCAAGATTTTCTTCCAGTTTTTTGAAAAAACAAATGAAATTAAGTAGTTCCTTGAATTTAATTTATATCAAAGAAGAACACAACCATCTTTTTTGGGCTTGCTTTTAAAAAACGATAATTCATTTTTCTCTATTTTGCTTTGTTTTTTTATAAAAAAATTGAAACAAACTTTGACCCTAGTTTCTTTTTTGGTTTATCTTAAAAGCTTTTTTTATTAGATTACAGAAATCCATCTTGAATGACCAAAATGTAGAATTTTGATCTTCTAAATTTGAACTGGAAAAATTTTTTTGTGCAAAAAAAGCCACCCTCGCAAATATTTTTAGGATAAATCATTGCGCAAAAATAAAAAAGTGAAATTTGATATAAAAGTCTAAATTTTAAAAACCAGACATTGTTTACTTGCAAAAAGTTGAAAGTGAGAGAGGGAGAAAAAAGAAGAAGCTCGCGTGGGTATTCATCTTGAAGTGATCTGTTTAACCATAGAATACCTTTAATTCCTTTATACACTTTTTTATATAAAGTTGCATTCAAAAATTTGATGATTATTTTTTTTTTTTTTT
>CABFKO010021856.1:5091-27483 GCA_901766855.1 Panagrolaimus sp. ES5
ATAAATTTCGAAAACTTTGCAATCATTATAATATTCTTTTTTATATAACTCCCTCAACTTCTGTTTTTAAAAAATTTGGATTAAATACGTATGTTATTTGGCAATCATCATTTTTGCGATTAAATATTAGTGTGTTTAAAAGCAAAAAATGACGGGTATAATAAACGACACCCCCGACAGAAAAAAATAAAGTGATTTTTTGGGCAAATTTCCAATAAGAAGAAATAATCAAAAAAAAGTTTGGAGCTGCTCGTGATCTGACATCTATCTTTTTTTTACGTTTTTTTAAACAATATTGATTTCATAGAGGTTTGCAATGAGACTTTTTGTAAAATATTTAGATGGATGACATCGAAAGAAGAAGAAAAAGAAGAACAGAAACGTTTAAACATATATTTTTTAAGCGTTATGTCCGACACCTTTTTTCCTTTTGCTTTTGTTTTAAAAAAGAGTGTGTACCGGAAATGCCTTACGGCAATCTCATCCAGTCTACAAAGTCATTTGTTTCGTTTTATCGAGATCGTAAATTTTAAATGATATTAACTCCAAAGCCAAGAAAAACATAAAAGAAATATATAATTATGGGGGCGTTTTTTTAAACAAAATCAAAATTCTTCACCTTCCAAACAAAAATAAATGTATGTAATATAGCAGCTTATCCCCAAAAGAATTTTTGGATTATTACTTCACAAAAAAACATGCATTTAAAAATAGAGTTTTAAAAAAATAACATAAAATTTTGGCAACTTCAATTAAGCTTTGCTCAAAATAACATATAAAAATAATAACAAAAAAACATCATAATTAAAAAAGAAAAACCCTTACTTTATAAATATATTTTCTTACACTTACTTTCTTTGATTTTTCTTAATATAATAGCCTTCAAAGGGCTCAATTTAAAAGAAAAAAGAAAATAGAAAACATTCTTTCATACTTTTTTTCTTTCTTTATTATTGCTGTCATGACAGATGCCTGACCATTTGTTTTAAAAAAACACGAGCAAAAAAAGAGTATCAATATCTTCAAAAATGAGGCAAACTATACACTATTTAACAAAAAACACTACATTTGCTTTGGAATGAATTTGAAATATTGATGCCATAGAAAAGAATTTATGTAAAGAAAAAAATATTTAATTTTATTGGTTAATTTTCCTTTGAGGGGTAACTTCTCATTAAGATCACTGACAAACAACGAAACATGTATTTAAAGAACTCGAATAATTTTTTAAAAGATAATATGAACTTAAATTAAGTGTGTACGAAAAAGAAGGAAGAAGGTAATGAGTAGGTAGTCCGTCCATTGACAAGCCTCTTTCCTTATCAAATATACTATCGCATGCTTATTTAAGATAGGTGTCAAAGTACACTGATATTTTTTAAAAAAAAAGCAAAAAAATGTATAAACTTTGGTGGCGTATGTTTTGATTCAAAAAATAAAAGATAATAAACCCAAGCAGCATACGTTTCTGTATTTTTTCATCATTTTTTGTTGCTTCAGCAAGATTGGGTTACAACTATCATTTTCATTTCGTTCTTTTAGATTTTTTTTTCAAATAAAAATTCAAAAGCAAACGATAAAACATTTTTTAATTGAAGGAAAAGAATGTTGAAATTTTTAACAGCGGGACAAACCTCTAAATATTTTTATTTCCTATACACTATCATTCACTTTATGATTCGTCAAGAAAAATAAAACTACGTTTTAAACACAGCTGTTTTGTGTTTCTTTAATTCAAGACACAAAGAGGGCGAGGAACATTTTTTTTGCCGAACTTCCTGGTTAGCAGCAGCAGGTCTATAAAAATTGTGTCATACTTAAAAGTTATTAAAGTTTTTTTCTTCAAAAACTGAAAGTTTTTACAATAATAATTAAAATAAATTAAAGACTATGGTAAGCATGGGCGGGTACGAAAGAAAAGGATTTTAAAAAAATACTGTAGTCAACAAAGATTTTAAATAACATAAATGGAAAAAAGCAATATATAGCAAAATTGACACCTTGTAGAAATTATTAGAACGCAGTAATAAAAATTTAACAGTTAATCTTTCCACTTGAAAAGCAATTAAACAAGATTTTTTGATTGTTTACGACGGCTTTATTACGTTTTTATTCGGTTTTCAAAATTAAAAACAATCAAGCATGCTCTGAATTGCGCGCCTAAATTACAAAAAAAATAACTTAGTTTAGTGAGAGAAAAAAAAATAAAAGTCCTACCATAATGGTTTTTAAAAACCAGTATAATTACTTTTACATTCCAGCCTACCAATCATTCTACAAAATTTTCATTTAAATGCTAAATTGTATAGTAATAACCTTAACACTTCCGTATTCGATCAACCCTCGCCAAAAAAGGGCATAGAAAATAAATCTTATATCCCATTTCCGATGGGTACCAAATAAACCAATTTATATTCGCAAAAAGTGTTAAACACACATTTATAAAGGAAAGAAAAAAAACACTTGAAGAACGCAGACAAAAAAGAAAGGCGTAAGTCTCGTAAATAAACACAAAAAAGAATAGAATTCATAAAAAAAAAGAAACACAAAACACCAAAGTAAATTTTAATTCTAAGCCATTACTAAAATTAAACATGCAACAATGTTTTTAAAAGGCATAATTGAATAATGGGACTTTGTTTTTAATGCGTTTATAGAGTTTTTATAGGATTAAAAGCTCAGGAAGTTTTGTATTTCATTCATGAATTTTACGAGAGAAAAGATATGAATGAAAGCTTTTAACAATAAGATACAACCACGTTAAATATTCCTTAAATTGCTAAAACTACTAGTCATCACTTAAATCTATTATTTCAAAAATAAGTTTTTTTTTAATTATTTTTAGCAACTGATTTTGCAAGCATTAATATAAAACATCTGCACATATAAAGCATTTTTTTAAACACTGATATTTTTTAAAATCAGTGAAAACAAAAAAACTAGCTGGCAGCATGTTTATATAAATGCTTGAATGATAAAGATCATTTCAAAGAGCGGCATGTTTTTCACAGGCTAACGGTCAGAGATGATACCTTGTGATTTCTTGTAAAGCATCGATAATCTTTACTATAATCATATTTACTATTGTAGTCTAAACAAAAATTTTCTTTCATTTTAAAATATAAACAGAATTTTCTCAAAACAATTAGAAAGATATGCATCAAAGTATAAAAATTTTAACTGTGCAAATACTTAAGAAAATCATAAGTCGTTTAATAGAATGTGTCTCTCTTCTTATAAATACAAAATAGTAGGAATATGTGTTACAGAATCCGCTCAAAAAGCTATGATTTTTGCATTAATCTACAGTATTACTTTTTAATTCAAAACATTAGATAAAGTTTTCAAACATTAAACCTTTTTTGATCATTCATTTAGAGAAATAAAAATATCTTTGATGAAAATAAAAACAGACTTAAAAAGGTAAATATATTTTTAAAATCTTGTTAACAGCTTAAAATAAAACAATATCGTTGAATTAAATATAATGTTTTTTTGGTTTTAGTTTATTTCAAGATATCAAAAGAAATTAAATAAAATTTTTTAAAACTAATGTTTTGGTTTAAACAAAAACACACCTGTTATTATAGACACATAAATTTTACTTTATTTTGATTAAATCAACAGTCAATTTAGGCTATTTTTAGGAGAAAAAAACACAAAATATTGCCTTTCAAAAAACACTTTCAAAATTCTATATCACCTTTATGAATTAGATAATCAATATAAATGAAATAAAAAATTAATTTATTTTACTGAAATAACAAGTAACATATTTACCAATTTTTAAAGAAATCTACTCGTAATTATAATGTTGCACGCTTTTAAGTACTTATTTAAAAACGATACTTTTTAATAATATTAAAAATGATATGTAAAAATTAGTTTGAGGTCTGTGAAAAAAAAGTTATACCAAAAGAGGATCTAATCGCTTTTTCTGATCACCATATTCTGCGATTAAGGCACCAACAATTTTTGTTGTCTGAATTAAGCCTCCAACGTATGCAGGGATTGTTAAAAAACTGAGAGTTCCAATCGTGAGAAAAAAATAAATAAAGTAAGTGAATGCCGCATGAAATTGTAAATAAGGCACAATCTATAAAGAAGAAAGAAATGTGATATTACTGTAGAATTATGGATAAAAGAAAAAAGGAAATTAAACGAACCTCCCGTAATAAATTACAAATAATTGAAATGTAAAATATACATCCAAGTTTACCAAAACAATTGAAAGAAGCATTATAATCATTGAAAAGGCTATTTGTGCTGTCTTTCATCAAGTACTGCAATTTATTTTATTTTTAAATTAGTGTGTTATTTAGGAAATTGAATTTTTTAAATAAATATTTTAAGGAACTTCGACAGCTTGAAAATGCTAATATCCGATTACACAATGTAAACTAATTCATAGCACAAAAAGATAAACATTTTTATCACGTTATTTGCGCCAAAATATTCATAAACTATTTTCAGTATTTTATTTTTTTGCATTAGATCTCATCTCTTCAATTTTAATACAAAATCTGATAAAACTTACTTTAAAATTATGCTCAAAAGCACTTTTTTCGTTATGTGTAGCTAATAAAACAAACACAAAAATCATAATAAAAAGTGTTGTTAAAGCTGCTTCATATTTAAAGCTAAATATCAATAAAATTGCAGCTGCATCAATTGCAATTAACAGCATTGTAATTAAAAATGCATCCCATAAACAAAGTAATTTGTCTTCTAATTGTTGTTTAAAAATTTGATCACCTGCTAATAATACCGTTGCTATGGGCAATAATAAAAAATAATTTGATTCATAATGAACATGTTTAAAAGAGTCCCAATTGCTTGAAAGTAGCCAATGAATAAATATCCAATGTGTTATAAAAATTCCTCTTCTTGATCTTCGAAAAAATGGACACGCTGCGAGGATTATTATTGTTATAAAAAGGCAAATGGTTGCAGCTACTCGTAAAACCATGAGAATAAAATTTGTATTTATTAATTCATTTACATCTAAAAAGAATTAAGTCTTTTTTTTATTCAGAACAAAAGTGGGTCAATGAAAGAAAGTGAAAAGCCTTCACTTGAATATATTTACGTATTTGATGATGACTAAACCCGTTTTTATTAATTAACAAAAATTTCATCGGGGATAGAAGAAAAAAAGATTTGACGGGTAAAACTTTTTTTTCACTGGTTTCAATCCTTTTTTATTTCAATGTAAATTCACTTAAAAAGGCGACACTTTGTTTCACCCCTTTTTTTATTTTTTTAGATCGATTGAAACATGAGAAGAAGAGGAAGGAAAATGAATTCTGGAAAAGCATACACAGAAATGTAAGCAAGAATTTTTTATGTAAGGTGTGGAAAATTCAAATGTTTACAAATTGTTGTTGAAGAAGAGAGAAAAAAACAAAACAGAGAATGAGAAAAAAAGAGAGAGAGAGAGTCAACACACTTTTTCAATGACCATTTGTGTAAAAATTATAGCTTTATGCTGTTGTTAGTTGAAAGAGTAGCTGCTGCGCAAGTAGCAGCAGCAGCTTAATGTTTTAAATACAAACAAAATTCAAAAAAGTAGGGTGAAACAAGGAGAAAAGAAACAAAAACAAGTTTGTACTTAAAAAAATTGCATTTAAAAAATGTGTTATGTTTTTGAATATAATCAGTTGTGATGCAACATCAAAAAAAATGTAAAGTTTTTTGAGAAAAAAAATGCATTCTATTTTTTGCTTTTTGAATCTTTCATTTTTTTATTTAAATCAATATCCAAAAAGGCGTTGCTTTTTTAAGTCTTCTTTTTTCTGCTTTTTTTCACTTTTTTTGTCATTACCCTTTCAAAAAGTGCCAATAAATTTGTTTCAATGTGGCACCCCTTTTTTTAAAGAAAAAAATGTGTATGTTGAAATAAAATTGCCAGCGTTTTATTAACAATAACGCTTTTATATTATTATTATTTAAAAAAAATAAAGCAAAAAAATAAGAAAAGAGAGAGAGAAAAGAAGTAAGCACAAAAATAAGTAGCAAATAATATCAAAAGAGAGCATAAGAATTAAAATTCCAATTTTTTTAATTTTTCTTTTCTGTTCCATTTGGGGTTCCACCAGTAACAATTTTGATAGGAATTGTACGAGATGGTGAAACTTCCTACAAAGATACAGATTACGGTAATATTGCTGAAATTGTTGAACAAAAAAATTATACCTTTGGCTTTGGTGGAAGCACTTGAACGGTAAGAAGGCCATCAGATGAAAGATTGCTTGAAACACTTTCAGGATCAGCATTTTTAGGTAAAACAAATTTACGAGTAAATGAACGTTCAATAAGTCCAAGTTCATCAGCTTTTTCAGGATGCTTTGCTTCAATAACAATATGCCGACCAACAACAGATACTTTAAGGTCTTCAGGGGCATATGCTCCAACATCTAATGTTGCAGAAAAGCTATCATCACTGGCATGAAAAGATCCAGAAGTGCTACTACCAAAATGATAGTTATGTGGACTCATAATGAATGAAGATGATGGCTTAAATTTTAGATTAATGATCGCAAAAATCTTTAACTTTTTGTCTTACTTGGAATGAAGACATATTTGAAAGACCTTGAAAGGCAGAAGGAATTCCGCCTCTTGGACCATCTTCAACAACTTTTCGTTCATAGGTTCGGTTATACGAAGAACTATGATTAACGGTGGTCATTCTTCTAAAAAAATCACAAAATACAAATTACTTTTTCCTCGTTGTTGTCAAACGCATTTAAAGAAAGAAAAATAGCTTGGAAGTATTTACTTGTGACTAGCTTATGTCAACGAACCGCGTATATCAATCATTTAAAGGAACACAATTCACGTAATAATGAAGAAAAGCAAAGCAATGAAATGAAAAAGCAAATTTAACTTACTCAGCTCTTGGTGAAGTTTGCCTTTGATAATTGTCTACTTTTTCTGATGTTAAAATAACTGGCATGCCAAGCAAGACAAGTTTTACCCAAAAAAAAACAATGATTGCAACTCAAAAAAAAATAAGAAAACTTTTTTTCTCTTTTTTTTGCAACAGAAACCAAAAAGTTAAAAAGGAAGGAAACGCGCAAATCCGCCGTTACTAACAAACAACTTCCTGAGAAAACTCCAGAATAAAGTTTAAAAATAAAAATAAAATAAAGATGACGGCGGACGTCTTTGTTTTATATTTTTATTTGCATTGTTTTCTGTTTTTTATTGTGTATTTTGCGGTAAAAGAAAAAGACAAGAGAAGCAAGCGAATGCTAATTGATGATCAAGACAGTACCACGTATAAAAAAAGAACGAGTGAGTGGGGGGTTTCCGGGGAAAAATGAATCAAACTTTTTTATCAAGAAAATTATGAAAGAAAAGTATCATCAAAATATCTGCTTAGACATACATTGAAAAATAGAGAGAGAAAAACATTGAAAGCTTTTAGAGCGGAAGCCTTTTGAATTTTCGATCGTAAAGCATGGATGGGGGATGGAATATAACAGATATATAACAGCATTAAGATAAAAGAAAAAAAGAGGCAGTTTTTATACCAATGTCTTCAAAAGATATATCTTTTGTGTTTCATTTCTGACAATTTTCAAAGCCTCTTCAAATTAAATTAAAGTTTTTTTGACGAATAAAAGATAACTGAAACAGATGCTTTCAAAGTGTCTAAACTAATCATTTTTAATTTAAACAAATAAAAAAAAGGCCTTCCTCGAAAATATAAAATGAAAAGAGGAAACGAAAAAAATACTGAAGCATTCTGTTTTGAAAATGAAAAAAGAAAAAAAAACTGTTATATAAACTTGATGACAACCTTTCTTTTTGTGAAACACAAACAAAAGAATTTATAAAAACAAGTGATCTGTTAATTTCATTTCTTTCTGACTCTTTTTTAACAAAACATTCCTGGCTTTTAAACCTTGTGTGCCTTTGATATATATATCAGGTGAAACATTGTTGATTATTATTCTCTTGGAAGGGGGGATATCCGACAGAGAGCAAGCACTTTGAGAAAAATGCCTGCTGCTTGTTTTTTATGCTTAATCTTTTTTGTCGTTGATTGAGATAGATATTATCCGCCCGCGAGAACGTGGGTGTATGTGATGCCTTTCTGGACATTTCTCTCTTTAATGTGTAATTTCAATCTATTTTCAAAAAAAGCTGAAAACGAAAAAAATGATTTTTCATCTTCTTGAAAAAAAAATTAACAATTGGTGTTTTTTTTAAATCTTCAAGAGTTAAAAAAAGAAAAAAGGGAAAAAAATGGCAATGGATTATTCTTTGATTGTTCTGTCACACCAACCAATTAGCGGTTATTCTACTTCAAAGCTTTGACTTCCTCACTTTTTGGCTTCATCATCCATTTTCTTTTTTTTTTCATCTTGGCTTTTTTTCCAGTTTTTTTTCTTCTTTGCAGTTGTTTCAAATTCAAATAAATTTATTTTTATTGAAAAAGAAAAACTTTATAAAGAAATGGCAAATCGGATACATTTGCCTCCAAGTTCGTCAAAATTTCGTTTAAAAATTTCAACTCCTGAACCACAAACTTGTAAATCAGAAACAGATGTTCGACGGCTGCTTAATACTCGACGAAAAACAGATGCATTATTTAATCCTCCACCAAGTTATGAACAAGCTGTTTCAAAAAGTCGTAAAAGTTTAATTGAAAGACTTCGAAGATGCCATTCTGAGGAAAAGCTTGAACCAGTTCCTGAACATGTTGTACAAGAGAGAAAGCGGGCCCCACGAGGTATTGCACCAATTGATGATTTTCCTTCCCAAGACGATGAAACATCTGATTCACAAATAAGATTTAATCCAAATGCCGGATTTGAAAATTGGGGACAGTGGCCAATGGCTCCCATAAGGGTAGGTCATCTTTCTTTTCTTCTTCTTTTTTTCCCTCTCTCTCTCATGACTTGCATCTTATATTGACATTAAATTGCTGTTCTCAAGCACAAAAAAAGAGCGCTTTTTCAGTTTTTATTGCTTGCACAAAAAAAAAGAATTAGGTTTATGAGTGATCAATAAATGAATGAATGTGTGACATAAATTTATGAATATTTATCAAGTCATACATTCATTCTTTTACAGGTGACAATAAATACATTAATGTTTTTTTCCGTCAATGTTCTCTGTAAATAATTTTTTAAATTTATTTTGGTGCATTTCCGTTGTAAAAAGAAGTTTAAAATATAATTATTACATGTACGTAATCGTTTTTGATTTTACCTAGAATAATCTCTCTTTTTTCGGTGATGAAATCTTATCGTTTCTCTTTTTTTACGTTATCTTTGACGTTGTTTTTTTTTTCGTTTTTTAGTTTACAAGTACCTCCCTTAATAATTATTCTTAATGTCACCGTTCAACAAATTTTTATAATTTATAAAAAGCGTTTCCATTACTTGTAAAAAAATAGTAAAGATGTTTTCCGGTCATATGAGAGGACGAAAATAAAAATGATTGTAAATTTTTTAACCTAAGACCCCTTTTTGTATTCAATGAATTTCAATCAACCAGATTGCTTTTTTTCTCATTCTCTCAAAAAAGATAAAACACCACTTGTTCTTTCTAGCTTTTTTTATTTTCTAGGACGTAATGTGTCCAAAAGTTAGAAGCAATAGCACAACAAATTTTCATTTCAATGACATAATAATTTTGTTATTTTTAGCAACAAAATAGTTTATATATAGACCGAGAGCTACGTCATTTTTGTTACACTTTTTTTCTTTTCGGTAGTTTTCTTAAATTTGCTCTTGCAAAAAATGTAAAAATTTCGTTACTTTTTATGCTTATTTCATCTAAAAAGAAGTAAGCATAAAAAACAAAAAAAAACATCAGCAAGATGCAAAAAAAGAGCTATACTTGATGTGTAAGAAGAATACGTGGCGTCTCCTTTAGCCGAAAATAAAAACAACAGAAAAAATGGAATGCTGTTTTTCTATCTCGTTTTCCTCCTTGTTGACCATGGCTATAAGAAGGGGAGAAGCGCCATTTTTGGCTATTGCCAAATGTCACGGGGGAATGTTGCACAAGCTTTTTGAGCTCTCTTTTTTCCGTAATTTCCCTTTCTTTCTTTCATTGCCTTTTTTGTTGCCTTCTTCTTTCAATGTGCTCTCTGAAGCCTAATTTGAAATTTTTAACGAGAAAGCAAGTCACTCGCTTTCATAAACCTTTTTTTTGCTATTTTTGCATCGCGTGCTTTTTTCATTGTTTCTAATTTAGTTATTTTATTATTTTTAGGAAATGAATCCAAATGCTCCGGCTACAAAATTAGAATTAACTTTATCTGCAAAGTAAGTTCATTATCCGTTTTTTTGCATTTTAAACTTTTTTTGTAATTCATTTTTAGGAATCTTAAAGATCGAGATGTATTTTCAAAATCTGATCCATTATGTGTGATTTTTGAAGCTTTTCATTCTGCAGATGCTGGATTAAAATATGGAGAAAGAGGAAGAACAGAATGTGTAAAAAATTGTTTAAATCCAGAATGGAATACAAAAATTATTCTTGATTATATGTTTGAAGAACGGCAACGTATGAAATTTGAAATGTAAAATTTTCCCAAATACTTTTATCATGTTATTATTTTCGACTTTTTATAGTTATGATATTGATAGTGGTTCACAAGCCTTATCTCATCATGACTTTCTTGGAAGAGCTGAATGTGATTTAGCAGACATTGTTGCATCGCCTTTTTCAACTTTGACGCTTCCTTTGAAGTAAGAGAAAAATATGTTTTTTTTCTCATCTATTTTTTTACGTTTAGGGATTTAAAACAGAAGGGAACTATTACAATTCATGCTGAAGAAGTAAATGAAGGACAAACAGAATCTATGAGATTTATTGTGTATGGAAGAGGTTTGGATAAAAAAGATTTCTTTGGGAAATCTGATCCTTTTATGAATATCTACCGTCCAATTGCAGATGGAACGTGAGTCAAAAAGATAACCTATGCTATATAAATTAGAAATTATGAAATTTTAGACGACAGTTGGTTCATCGTACAGAAGTTATTAAAAGAACTTTGAATCCAGAATGGAAGCCTTTCAATATTTCAGTTCGAGCACTTTGTCAAGGAGATAAAAATCGGTATTTTAAACATTTCTTATTTTCATGTAACTGTTTATGTTTTTTTCAGTGATTTTATTATTGAAACTCTGGATTATGATAATGATGGAGGGTAAGATTTTTTAAATTTTCTGTTTATTTTGCATCACAAAACTTTTTTTTTACTAATTTGCTTTTTGCACGTCCACAGTTATCCTCTTTTGCTTTGTGTGATTGGTCCGGTTCGTAATCGTTCACACGCAAGCAATCCACCTTACCGACACCTCTTTACATTTTAGTTCCAGACATGACTTGATTGGAATTACACGTGCCACTGTCAATAAATTAGCTTCCGGTGATATCAAAGAATTAGAACTTATCAATGAAAAGAAAAAAGCTAAAAAGGGCAAAAAATATAAGAATTCGGGTATTTTGAAATTTGAAGTTGCAAAATTGGAGCAAGAATATACATTTTTGGATTTTATTCATGGAGGGTTCGTCCGTCAAAATTTTTTGTAAAAAGGTTACGGTAATCTCATATTTTATTTTAGATTGGAACTTGAATTTACTGTAGCTGTTGATTTTACCGCATCAAATGGAGCTGTTACTGTACCTAATTCATTACATTTCTGTAATCCACATTCAAGTAATGAATATCAAATGGCTATTAAAGCTGTTCTAGAAATTTGTCAAGCATATAATAAAACAAAAAATTTTTCTGCTTATGGTTTTGGTGCTCAAATTCCACCTACATATGCTGTTAGTCATCTATTTCCATTGGTATATATTTTATTTCATTGTTTATATGATCGAATGTTTATGTTGCTTTTTAGAATCTTAACAATCCAGAAGTTCGTGGTATTGAAGGTGTGATGCAAGCATATGCAACGTCCCTGAGAAATACTACTCTATATGGTCCAACAAATTTTTCACCTACTATTAATGAAGCAGCCAAAAAAGCAGCATATTATCCTCCAGGTGGTGGAAAATATCAAATTTTATTGATTATCACTGATGGTGTTATTTCTGATATGCAACAAACTAAAAATGCTATTGTTATGGTATTGTTTTGTTTTTATTTCTTATAATTAAATTGTATTTTTGTATTTTTAGGCTTCTACTTTACCGTTATCAATAATTATTGTTGGAGTTGGAGATGCTGATTTTGATAAAATGGATGAACTTGATTCTGATGATCAACTTCTTACTGCAAATGGTCGGACCGCAAAACGAGATATTGTACAATTTGTTCCATTTCGAAAATTTTTCAAACGTGGTGGTATTGTTTCACCATATGAGCAAGAAAGACTACAATATTTATTAGCTAAAGAAGTATTAGCAGAAGTTCCAACTCAAATTGTTTCATTTATGAAAGCGAATAACGTTGTTCCACGTCCACCCCAACGACAACAACCTGATACAATGCCAATGAATCCTCCAGGATCACCATCTTATCAAACAAATGGCAATCAAGCACCGTATCCGATGAATGGTAATCAACAAAATGGTATTTATCCAAATTATGCTCCTGCAAATCCGCCTGCATATGATGAAGCAATGGGCCCTGGAGTAAATATGGATCAAATAAATGTTGCATTCACAAATTCTGTAAATGTTCAAGCTTCTGCTCCTTATTTTTAATTAATTCATTAATTTATTGAAATCATGGATATCATGCTTTTTTTCTGGCTTTATCTTACATTTACGGGCAATTTTATTTTTATTTCAGCCATTCATTTTAATTATATCAATATCACTTCTTTTTTTTATCCCAACCTCAACCAAACGATAATCATATTCTGCCTCATTTGTTGTTGTAAATGTTTGTTGCTTATTATTGTCTTATCCGCGTACTATAAATTATCCTTTTATCATAAACGTGCTACAATAACATTTATGTTTTGAATATCCTAAAATATTTAACGAGAAATATCAAACACAATCAGACTACATGTTATAATGTAAAAAAGGGAGAAAAAAGAAATTTCTATTTTGAGGGAATTCCTCAAAATTCACGGCAACTTTCTAAAATTTAGTAAATTTAAGCAAACATTCGCATCAAATGATACGTCTATCTCATGTTGGAAAATCTTTTTTTAAAATATATTTATCAAATAAACTTTAGTTACATAAAATAAAAACCTACAGTATATTGAATTTTTTTAAAAGTAGATAGTAAGCAACATAATATTGATGGGATGCCATTTTGTTATACGCTGAATATTTTTGAAATAGTCAAGAAAACTAAACTTTAGTTAGTTACTAAAGATTTGCATAAATGCAACAGTTTTCTTTTTTAATTTCGTTGAATCTTCTGTTTTTCATACGATTCTTTCTCGGTTATTTTTGAATGTGTTTTGTGTTAACAAGGAATTCACATGGAAAAATTTTTGAAGATCGCTTCATTTTAATGATTTCGCATTGGCCCTTTGAATACATAAAAAAAAGTTTGACATTCATATGAAAGCTACTCGATACCCTGGAGAATACACTGATTATTGTTGCTAAAAAATTTGAGAGAATTACTGTACCAGTTATAATTTATAGTTTTCATATTTTTCGTTAATTATAGTGTATCTCTTGCTATGAAAAATTTTGACAAAACTTTCCAAAAAAGTAACAAATTTTGTATCACACCATATTTAGCTATGTGCACCGTTTTTTCAAAGTTTTGCAAAAAATTTAATTTCGGTATCAAAAAACGCAGAATTTATTTATAAGTAATAAGTGATAAAAAAATTAATAGTTATAGTGTTGAAAAAAATAATATCTCAAAAATAAAAAACGAAAATACCGTAATTTTTTCAGTCGAATTTCAGTCCAGTCCGATCCAGTTTTAAGGATTATGCCTATCAGATGCAGAATTTCTTTCTGATTCAGATAAAATAAAAATTTGGATGACAAAACGGTCAATAAATACGACCAAAAAAGTTAAGTTCAGAATTACCTTTGCACATAGCTAACCATATTCTGAAGAAAAAGCAATTTTGATCACAGATCAATTTGCTCAATGGAATGATATTTGGGGTTTTCCAGATATTACGTCATCAAGAGATATGGAGTTAGAGGTAAAACCAATTATAATGCCACATTGAAGTTGCGGCAGAAGATTAAAAGAAAATGATGAAGAATTGGAAAGCAGGGGTCTAAAAAATCTGAAATTTTGATGATGTAATATCTGGACAGTCCTGTTCTAATACAATTATACCATCCTTTTGAATGACAGTAAAACTGTTTTTGAAAAATTTTGACAGATGCAACATTTTTGTATATTTTATATTTTTTCCAATTTATTAAATCTCTTTACATAAATTTTGTAAAGCATAAATACGTATAAATAATAAACCCGAAATTTAAGTACAAAAATTATCTAGCAGTTTTTTCAAAATAATTTAACTTGTTATTTTTCTGTGATGTGTTGTTGTTTTAATGTCACTAAGTTTGGAGACATTTGTAGACCAAAAATCTCCATTTCGAGTTACTTCACTATTATGAATTATAGCTTCTGGATGAGATAAAAGATTTTGTGTATCACCCGCAGATGATGACAAAGGAATACCAGTTCGAATTCGAATTGGTGGACTATTTTCACTTCCAGGAAAGATTCCATTTCTTGAATTACTACATTGTATTGTTGTATTTGATTGTCGAGTTCTGCTAAGATTACTTGCAAGTCGTCCATATAAAAACCAATTTACTGCTGTATTTATATATGGAAATATATGAGCACAATATAATATTAACATGGTTTTTTCTGATGCATTTGTTAATTCCCGTAATTCACGAGATTCAAATAAATCAACGTAACTTACATAAACAACGCCTAAAATTGATAACATATTTTTTCTGGCATATGTATTGTATCAACTTGCCTGCCCAATAAGGTGACCAACAAACAAAATAAAAAATAGCTATTGCTGCAATATATGCAGTTACACGCTTCATTGGAATCATACTACGCATTGAAATTTTTCTTTGATGCTTTCTACAAAAAAAGTTTTTGTGGTTGCATTATTTTTGTTTATAAATTTTAAGCAGAAACCTTATTTTTAAAAGTAGCCCAATATTAAAAAATGTTATGACAAACATCGGACAAACATATCCAACAAAAAATGTTGAACCAGTAAACCAAAAAAGTAATTGAATTGGCATACCATCGACACATTTAAAAACTCGTATTGTCAAGTGTCCTGCAGTTGAATGATTTCCTTGATAAACCACTAAACTTTGAGCCTGTGCAAAAATCTTAAAGAAAAAAATTTTTATTAAAAAAATGTAAATCAAAGAAAAAATAGCTTAATTTACCAATAGAGGAAGAAGAACTGCAAAAGCTAATCCAAATAATGCGCCAACAACGATGGTTGTGGTTTTAGCAGACCGAGTACCAAATGTTTGTGGATATGCAACAATTAAATATCGATCAATTGACATTGCAGTTATCTGAAAACGAAATTTTTGTCAAGTGGTTTCAAAAATGAATGAATAAAAAATGTACCAAAAGTGTTGAAGCAATTCTTCCAACAGAACCAAATAAATGATGAATTTTACATGCTGCAGTGCCAAAAATCCAAAAGCCTATTAAACTATCGACAATTGCTAAAAATGAAAAGACATTGTAGTTTATTGAAATAAAAAAAGTAATAAATTAAATTTTACCCCATGGTAAACTTAATAAAACTAATGTATCAACAATGCAAAGAGCAGCAACGTATATTCGAAAGCAATCACTTGTTGAACTCATTGTTGAAATTGATGACTTCCTTCTATTACCTTGTGGAGTTCCAAGCCCAAATATTACTGTTAATGTTGAAGCATTTCCACATATTCCAATAACAAAACAAATAAGATATATTGAGGCAACGGTAAAAACTGCTGTATCAGGTTCTTTTAAACTTGGATACATAACTAAAACGTAAATAAATAAATAAAAGATAGAATTTAAAAAAAAGAAGTATCCAAAAATTTGTTTAAAAATGTTTTTACATTTTTAATGTCAAGTGTCAAACGTTGACTTCTCTAAATGGTTTTTGTTGACAGCTTTAAAATCAAATTATATTATTTTTTGGGGAATAAAAATTTGTCTTGCTATTTTATTTTTGCAGAATTCTATTTAATTTATTTTGTTTAACCAAAAATTGTGTCAAAAAATTAGAAGCAAAGTTATTTAGAAATTATCTTATTAATGAAATGCACGTCCATAATTTATCTTTTTCCAAATTATGGGTTAGCATTACTGTAATTATCATAAAGACGTCTTAAAAACTTTTGCATTTTTAAGGTATCAATTTGTTGTCCGTATTAAAGTAAGATAAATGTTTTTAAAAAGTAAAAATTTAAAACAACGCTTTTGAACTTCTGAGCGAACAAATGTGTTTTTTTGGCTTTTTATACAGTAAATCTAAACTTTTTCAAAACAGTTACAGTAGTTTAAAATACTACTTTAAAAATCTGCAATTCATAAAAAGAAATTCAATTTTTTTACCTAATCCTGTTGTATCTGCTGCAATGGTAGTAGCTACAGAAATATTTTCATCATGAGTGTCATTTTGAACCCACGCCATTGCAGTTGTCGTTGCCACCATCTCTGTAGATGTTATGTTCCAAAGTTTTACGTTGCTGTTTCTGTCGTCGTTGTCGTTAGAAATGTTGAAAAAAAGTTGTCGTGTGTCATTCATGACTTGTGAATCTTTAACGACGAAGAAGTGCACGTCGTTTTCTTACTTTCTTTTTATTATTATTCAAAAAAAATGACGACGAAGACAATGCCAAAAAACAGAGAAAACTGTTGCACAACAAAAAATTCGTTTAAAAGGTATGTTTAAAAAAAATCAACAACAACCTCTTAAACTTTTATAGTTGTATTCTAAAAAATAAATTTTATATATTTCAATTGCGGAAGTTCTTTTTTTTAAAGGTTTGTAAAATAAATTCACGAATAATTCAAGAATCAGATAAAAAAGAAACAACGTTGTACGACAAAATGTTTATAACTAAACAAAAAGAAAGAAGAAATTTGTAGGTGTTAATGGAAGCATAAAACCCTTAGCATGCCATATTTAGCATTTACTGCGCAATAACAAAAACGTTAAAAATAATTCCATAGGGAAGAAAAAATGGCACAATGAAAATAAAACAACGGAAAAATGCTTCATTTACAAATGAGGAAATTTGCTTTTGCCATTTTTTTAAAGATGGTTTTTTCTCTTGTTTAAACAAACTTTTTTTCAAAAAAATATGCAATATTAAATACATGCGGGTGGTCATTTCCTTCGATTCGTTGTTTCTTTCAACATTTAAGAACTTCAAAAAGAGAAATGTTGTCATAAAATCTAAATAAAGGCAATTTTAACTCAAATATTCTGCAAAGATATTTTTGGGTGGATTCAAAGATTTTTCCGGTTTAAGAAATATTCAGGAAACATCTCGTGTCCTACTTTAACACAAAAAAATGGTTAGACGGGGGTTTTACCAAATTGGGTATTTTCATGGATTTCGGAAGTCGAGGAACTTTTACGACAGTCAGTCTGTCAGTTAGTCATTCAAACAAATAACATTAGTTTTGTTAAATAATTTAAATTTTTTGCATATTTTAGAGGCATCAATGAAGAGATATGGTGTATGGTTACAAAAAGGAAGTTAAAACAAAGACAAAAAAGTATTTCAAAAATGCAAAAGCTTTTAAAACATTTTTTTAATAAAAAATCTTTCGAAGAATTTAAGTTTGGTTTTTATGCGCAACAATAGTATTAGCAAAAATTGAAAAAAAAGAAGAACCAGTTGTTTCACACACGTCTACGTCAAAAATGAAGCTTAAAAATATGTTATTTTTTGCTACTGCTGCTGCTACTACTGCAACAAACAAAGTTTAGTAAATGCCAAAAAAATCTTTAAACTACCTTGCCTTTTTAATGTTAAAAGGTTCCTCTCCCCAAAAAAAAAGAGGATGTCGGAAGTCAGTATGTGTAAATGCATGGAGCATACAAATCAAGCGTAAAGAAAAAAAAGTAGTGCAGCTTTAACGTCAACTGAAGAAAAAAATGAAAAAAAATATTTGAAATCGTCAAAGAAAAACCATTCTTGGAGGTATAGACAAAAGTTTGATGAAGAAAAAAAAAACAGGGTTGAAAGAGAGTGGAAAATGTATTTTTTATGAATGACTTTTAACTGCAAAAAGGGGCACTTTTTAAACATACTTTTTAAAAAAGTTATTATAGTCTTTCTTCTTTTTTTCGTAGAAAAGAAAAACAGAGATAAAAAGTCATAATTTTAATCTTGCAGTTTAAAACAAATAAATGGGTTTTTTTGGAAGACTCAAAAAACATGTATATATATTTTTTTAAACAAAGAGAAAATAGAATGCATTTTAACATGGTTTGTTCCATTTTTTGTATTTCGTTTTTTTTTCTAAGCTTTTTTATTGCCAAAAAATAAATAAGTAGATGACGTACAAGAAGCCCTCTTTTTTCTGAAAAAAGAGGAAAAATCTTTTTTCTTTTTAAAAAAGCTGCTACCATTTTTGATGCGAAACCTCTCATTTGATTTAAAACCCTTTTTTAAGTGCGTTTCATTTGATAAATGAGTTAATCAGGGTTAAAAATGAAGAAAAAAGTGAAACGTAAAAAAATGAAGAAGCTTTATTTTTTAATCAATCATTTTGTTTTCCTACAATGTTTTTTTCTATACATGCGGTTATTCATGTTTAGTTGAATAATAATAATAAAAATATGAAGAGATTTAATGTATCTATTTTTTTTCAATAGAATATAAAAGTAGAAGTGATATTGCCGGAGGGCATTATCATCTCTTTTGGGCTGATCTCTCTCTCTTCATATCTTGCATAATCCTATTGTTTTGAGTAAACAATAGAATTTAATTGAAACCAACTTTTTTTAGTTAGCAATATTATTAAATTGATTATTGTTTATTTACCATATAAAAAAACAAAAATAATAGTATTAAAAGGTTTAACAATAATAGATGCTCAAATACACACAGACAATTGGAGAAACAAAAATGGAAAAAAAATGCAGTAACAGGGATAAATTTATTGAGGCTTAAATGCATAACAAGTGACTTCACCGCTTGATGCTTGACAATATGTTTCAGTATATGCAACATAACTGAAATCGGATTTGGCACATATTACATTTACTTTACTGCCAAGGCGTTCTTCAGCAGCTTTTTGAATTGCACGTTTTGAAATTGTTGGATCTTTAGTGATGTTCTAAAAATGGAAAGGATAAATGTTTAATTTTAGAAGCAAAAAATTAATCCAGTCTAAAAATATTAAACTTACTTCTTCAATGATGCTTCGAAGTTTTTCACTGTTACATGTTGGATCTTCTTCAAAGTCAAGGGATAATGCGGAGAAAATTTTTGCACCATGTGTACGAGCTCTCATTGTACGGTATCGACATGGTGAACCACATTGACAGCAGCAATCATTAAAAGCTGGAACTGGTGGTTGATATGGCATAATTGGAGCTGGAGCATATCCACCACCGCAACCACCACCACAAGAAGGTGGTGGTGGGCACATTGGTGGTGGTGGAGGAGGGGGGCAGAACTGAGGTGGTGGGGGAGGACAAAACTTAAAAGTTTTTTTGTTTTTTTTTAAATTTACAGGCAAAAAAGTAAACATACGGTCGGAGGGCATGGTGGTGGAAGTGGCGGCAGACATGGTGGAGGAGGTGGGGGACAAAATTGGGGTGGTGGTGGGGGGCACGGAGGCGGTAATCCTATCCCGCACCCACAGGAATCAGCAAAGTGTGGCAAAAATGCCACTAAAGCTAATGCAACAAATTTTAACATTTTTTTTCACCAAAAAATGTTTGATGCTAAACCGACTGTGATTTATCCGATTTTTAGCATGATTCTTTTTATTTATACTTGCCATAAAAAAGTAGAAGAAGAAGCGATCAGGGACGAACAACACATCCAATTTAAACCGGTTGTAAATGCTTTAAAAAGTTTTGTTACGCCTTCTTAGACCAAAAAAAATGTGGAGATATCACAGCCAACCAAAGAAAGAAAAGGCCTATCCGGTCCTCCTTGCTGGTGTGATGTGTTGGTGGTCACGATAATCAAAAAAAAGAAGCATGCGGTGAAACTTTCACTTTGTAAAGCATTTTTTTATTCAACGGAAATTTTTAAGGAACCGGTATGGCATATCTTTTTAAAAAAAACATTCTGAGTCAGCGTCTCCTTCTTCGTCTTCTTTGATGTCACTTGGTTGATTAACAAAATGCGCTTACGTAATACTTTTTTATTTGGAATTTGCTCAAAACATTAAAAGCTGAACCATTTTTTAAAACTGGTTATCCACCTTTTTTTTTATCAAATATTATGATCTTTTTTAATTTAAATTTTAAACAATTAATAAAAGTTCATAAATAAAAAAACATGAAATTTGTCCGAAGATTAATAATATACACTGACGTTGTCTCATATTTCATAACAACATTTGTTTAAACTTCAAACAAAAAAATATGTATGAATTTTTATTCTGGTAACAAGAAACCTAATCTTTTCCTCACCTACTAACTTCAGTAACGCCGGCTTTTCTCCTTCATCATCACCATATGTTTAATTTTTTTGTTTCCTACCATAAAATATGCCAATTTTAGAGGCACTGATGTAATGATAAAAAAAATAAAGGACAAAAGTATATTAGTTTTCGTTTACTTTTTTTACAAAGTAATTTTTGGAAAAAACAAAAAAAATGTTTGAACCTATATTGTTTTAAACAACAAAAAGCGTTAAATTATTTAAAAATCGACGCACCAAAAGTAAAGCTTTCTCAAAAATGGGTTAGGTTTTTTTCTTCGTCAAAAACTTTGTAAAAAAATAGAAGAAGAAGAAAAAGGAAGCACAAAAAATTTGTCATTCTTGAATGTAGAAAAAAAGTAAATTCTCAGTTTTGTGTAAATTCTTACATACGTCTTTAACTAACTAACTGTACATCCATTTTTCAAAGAAACTTTAAACTTCTCCGTTTTTCTCCTTGTCTCTCTTTCAGTTTTACTACATAAAATTAGTTCAAATTTGTCTCCACTTTTTTGATTACCCTTATTGACGGTTTTATTTTTTTTTCTTCGGAAATGGACAATTCTTTTCAAGCAGCAAAATAAAAAGATCATTTGTTTTTTTTGGCAAAAGAAAAAAAGAAATTTCAAAAGTTTATCAAATTTTAATTTTTTGTTTACTTTTTTCATTTGTGCTGTCCAATAAATTGATAAAAAAATAAAATATTTTTTCTTTGTCTTACGGTATATTGAATGGACTTTAATATTCATTTAATAGGACTTATTCATTTTTGGCGGACACATGAAGAACGTGTTCACACGCCAAGGTTTGTACTTTTACATAAGATTTTTTCTTTCTTTTTTATTTTCACTGATTTTTGGCCTTGTTTAATATATAATTACCATCAAAACCTTTAAGTACATGTGCTAGACAAAGAAAAAACAACAATGTTTCTGAAAACAATATATGTTTTTCTGTCGAGGAAACGACCGTATAAAAACGAAGCTTTCAAGACAAGAGATTTATCACTTCCAATTTTATTTAACCTTTTTTTATGCACCCACTTTTAAAAAAATCTACTTTCCAGCTATTTTTTTTTAATTTACTGCCAGCCTTTTTTTGTCACCCTACAACATCTCATTAATTTAAATTGTGATTCATTTTTAATTTTTGCAACATTTAAGTTTCTTTTTTTAATACATACTTTTTTTTCTTTTTCTTTTTTAGTTTTTAAAGTTTTTAAGTATCCCTTTCCGTCGTAATTTTTTAAATTGAGTCGATGTTCAATTTTGATAATTATTTGCAACTTTTAAAACTTTTGCTTCCGATAAATTTCATTTTATGGAAAGCTGCTACTTAAGCATACGTTCCAATCCTACAAATTTCCGGCTTTCTTTCTTTTTTAGCTGATGATATACTTACAATTATTTATTTCTTTTTATCTTTTTTTTCTTTTTTTAATATTTGCTATAAAATAAATACTTTTAAAAGAAATATCATTTTCAGGTTTTTAAGAAATTTTAAAAGAGTGATGTTTTCAAGGTTAATTATAGCTTTTTTTTATAATGTTCATTACAGTACCTTTGTTGCTTCTTCTTTATTTTTTTTGATAACAGCTTTGTAATTATTTCTTAAAAGGCGTTCAATGTTGCTTTTCTTTTTATCTTTTATTTTGCATGTTTTTTTAATTTGCATTTACAAAAGCTTCATTTCCTTTTTCTCAGAATTTGTTTTTCTCACCTTTTAAATGTGTATCATATTTTTCCTCGGTTTTTTTGTTACTTAATAATTTAAATCAGTACTCTTTTTCTTTCTGAAAAAAAAAAA
>CABFKO010021877.1:3934-17687 GCA_901766855.1 Panagrolaimus sp. ES5
ATTGCCTACCCAATCTTTAATAAACTGGAAAGAAAAGGGGAACATAAAATTCATTGTTTTATTTAAGATGAACAAAATAACGCGAACTTTATTATTATTATTAAAAGTTCACAACTTTCTTTGCTCGTTTTTACATATAAGTTCTAGTTGCCAATTTAACGAACTTTATAAATTACCTTGACCAAGATTATTTGTTTGACTTTTTGAAAATTTAGACCACTTTCAAGTTGTACTTAAAGGTCGGCAAAACAAAACTTTATAAAAGCGTTTTTTTTATTTCCGATAAAGATGTTATTCGTAAAAGACCTCATTGAAAGATTTTTTTATTTTCGAGATCAAAAAAAAATTAAAACAATTATAATCGTTTAAAAAAAGTTTATTTTTCCAACATGTTTTCTTTGAAAAATGGTCAGGCGTAAAAGTGAGCAGATTTATTTATTAAAAAAAATAAAAACCATATTTTTGATCAATTACAATCTTGAGAATTACGGTTTAATAATTTTTACTATGAAAATAATTTCTGGCTTTTGAAAATCGAATTTAAACACCTCGTTAAACGTTTTTGAAAATTTATTAATGCGTGAAATACGTTTGTAATCACCTCCTTTTTTATACCATTCTTGACCTATAAATATGCAATATGCATCGAAAAAAGTTATGTTTTTATAAAACAAGATTTGTGCATTCTTTAAAGTTTTATTTTGAAATCATTAGTTTAAAATAAGTGATTTATGTTTTTATAAAATTATCCCTCAAAAAATTGATGGATTTTATTTCAAGTTTTTGAGATAAAAGATATCGACTTTCTTGGATTACTGTAATTTATTCAATTTCCTTTTCATATTTTTCAAATTTCCATTTTATCTTCATTTTTCAAATAATAAAATTCTTTCCTGCTTTTGTTTTTAAACCATTTTTTTCATCATAAAATATTGCTTTGGAAGAAGAACTCCTTCAAAAAAGAGCTCATCTTCATCTCATTTTTTTTTGTTTTTTTAGAAGAAAAACCTTTGAAACAATCATTTGGCAGCTTTTAAAAATGGAACAAAAAACCACTTTTTTGAAGAATGCTAAAAAAAACTAGAAGTAGTCTTAATTTCATGGTTTCTTTTGCCCTTCTTCATTTTCATCTTCTTTTTTTTGGAAAGCTGTAAAAAGGGTCGTTCAAGGATGCGTATACGGCTAATTTGGGAAATGCCATTGAAAGATAGAAAAAAAAGAGATACGTTTTGTTTTAACTCTTGGGACCATTCTCTTTGTTAAATTTTTTCATGAACGGGAAAGTGGTAAAAAAAATAAAATGAACTAAGTAGGTAAATTTAATAAAAAAAAGAAGTTTGTTTTTATGGTTTAAAAGTGATATTGATTTGATCAAATTCTTTCAGTGTTTCTCATGAGACAATTATCACAGCTATAAAATTATATTTTTTTGGCCTGCTACTTTATTTCTTAGTTTGTCAGAAAAAAAACTTTCCTCGACGATCCCTAAAATGCCCACTTAAAACCATTTTAAGATTTTTCGAAATTATTTTTCAACTAAAAATGAATATTTAAAAAAAAAATATATCTTGACCTTGTTTAAAACAAACAAAGATGCAAAAACAAATATTGCTCAATAATAACCCAGTAAAATAACCCTTTATTTATTTTCTTGTCTTCAAAGGAAATCACCGCCATTGCTTTTTTTCATTCCATCTTTTTTTTGACACTGTCCTAAATAATAAAAAGAAATTAAAGCTAATGATTTTTATAATTTCCTAAAAAAATTTGCTAATATTTTCGTCTGTTTTTCATTGTCATTTGCACACCAAAGTTTTCAACTAAAAAAGCAACCTTTTTTTCTCTTCAGTCACTTGTCGCGTGTAATTCAAATCAAGGGCCTTTTTCTTCATGCCTCCCTAGCTCAGTTGGTAGAGCGTTAGACTTTTAATCTAACGGTCAGGGGTTCGAGCCCCCTGGGGGGCTAAGTTTTTTATTTTTTTTATGTTTTTGGTACCATATTAAAAATTTAGAAAAAAATGATTTAATGGAGCGCAGTCAGCTAGCACAACTCTCTCATAAGAGGGAGCAGAGAAAAAGAGACATTCTTTTTCCAGTCAGAGAAAGGAAATAGTGCGTCCGCAATGATTTTAATAATTAATATTAAAATGAGATATATTTTTTGTTACTTTTAGGATTTACTAACTAAATTTTTTTAAATTCAGCAGTAAAAATACATTTGACCTTTTTTTAAAGTCCAAGCTTTTTTAACCTTTTCAGGAAACTTAATATACAATTTAAATAAAAAATAAATAAAAATCGTCTTCTTTCAACTTTTCCCAAAAATAAGATTCCAAAGCTTTGCTTTTTTTCGATGAGTAAACACAGGGATAATTTACCAAAAAAAGCTATTTCCGTTTATTTTTCTATATTCCTCAAAAAAAAAGAAAAGTAGAAAAAAAGAAGGACATCCTTTTCATCGTTGCATTAAAACTTCAAGTGTCCCTTCTTCTTCTTCTTCGACTTCTTCTTCTATCATTTTCTTTCTTTTACTTTTTGGCTTCTATTTTTTTTGTTTTTGCAATGACATCTTTCTTTCTTTAAATGTCCACAAGAAAAAAGAATCTTAAACGGCCAATTTCCGTGCCTTTTTTGTTTTTTATTCCACTTATTTCAAATTTTTTTAAAGGTAAAAAATTGTAAAATATGTGATTAGTAGGTGTTTAATAGTTTTTATTTTTTATTTTTTTGACAACAATTTTCGTGAAAAACTTTTATCATAGATAATTTTTTTAATATGAATGAAAAAAATGTTTTTTAACACCTTTTGCATGCTTTCTGTTTCACACCTTTGTCAATTTTTATCTTCTTTTTTTGCGTATGTCATCATCGTCAACACCATACAAACGACAAAATTAATTGACTTTTGTCTTACCTTTCATTCCATAATTTTTTTTCATGCTTTTGCGCCATTAAAGGGCAGCCATATAAACTTAAAGTTCTTAAATTTCATCTATTTTTTGCACTATTTTTTGCCAAAATTTAATTTTTCCCATTTAATTTTCATTTATTTTTCTAACTTTGATGAAAGAAAAATATTAAAGGTAGAAATTATTATTTTTTCGTTGTCAAAACAAAAACATTTATATAATATTTAAAGTCAATTATATTCACATTTATATGGCTTTTTTTCATTTTTTTGTCAAGCACTGCCAGTATAAATATATATGTACTTAACTACCTACTTTCACTCAATAATGTTTATATATTTTTTGAGATTTCTTGAGACATTTTGTTTTTATTGCTTTTTTTATTTCATTTTTCTGAGTATAGGTTTTACTTTAAGTTTTTGAATACGTTTGTGGGAGTTATGAAACATTTTATACATTTTTAGATTTTTCACAAGGTTTTATAAGGTTTCGAAAAATATACCGTGTAGTTTTCAGAAGTTATATTTAAATATTTAGAAAGTTTCACACTTTTTTCCACAATTTATTCCACCAAAACTCAACAAACAAAATAATTTGCAATATCATGTGTATATGATAGCTGATCAGTTGTATCCAACATAAGAAATTTTTAAATTTGTATTTCTTTTCGCTTTGCTTTGATATTTCATGACTGTGAAATTCTTATATACTTTAAATATCGCTTAATTAAAGCTCTGAAATGAATTTCATTAGGGGTACTGGACTTTCAACTTTTCATACTCAAATTTATTTTAAACAAAAACTCTTTATCAGATTTTTCCGCATATTATAATTAATTTTCCTTATTCTAAGTTATTTTTACATCACTCATTGTCGTCATTTTCTAACCCAAAATATTATTTTCTTAATGTTCTCACAAACCTACACTATCTTTTGCTCTCCAAAAAGACTACATTTTTTTCTTTTAGAATTCCATTTTTATATTCTTTTTTTTTTCACTTGATTTATTCATAAACCTTCAAGAGCTGAACCTTATTAATTAGTCATCTTTTCGATTCCATGCCTTCATTCTTTTTTTTGCTATTTTTGCTTTTCAATGCGCAAAAAAGCCGTCTTTTTTTCTTCATTTCCTTTAGAATGGTGATGGTTACAGCTTTATATTTTTTAAAAACTCTATTGTTTCAAGCTTTTTTTAGTACCATTTATCTTTTTAAAGGCATGATGAAAAATTAGAATTTTTGTAACTAGAAAAAAGTAGGATAAGATACGCTGTTTTTGTTTAAAAAATATCTGTGAAATCGTTTTTGTTTATTTTTTCAAAATTTTAAAGCACAGCATTTTATTCAAATTTACCTATCTTTATATAGTCTTTTACGGTAATTTTTAAATATTTTACTTGGTCAAAAGTGGCTATTAGTTTTTTTAAATAATTTTTGAATTATTGTTTTTGGTGCTACTTTTACTTTTTTTAAAATTTTTTTATTAATGTTCGCCCACTTTTTTGATTTTTCTTCTCTTTGAATTTCTGGTACTGCTTTTTATATTTTTACGATTAAGTTAGTTAATTATTTGTTGCTTTTTGCTTCCATTTTTTTTTTCAAAATTTGCCAGCATTCAGGCAAAAAGCTTCATAGGTTTATTTACTGCGCAAGCTTGTAAAAACAAAAAAAAAAGAGAACAGCCGACTATTATCCTTCTCATTTTCAAGCTTCGGCAATAAAGCTTGAAAATGAGAAGCAGAGGAAGAGAGAGAGTCTCGCTTACAGTGTGACAGAAAAAAAGAGACACGAAAAACGTTTAAATTTTTTTGTCGTCAAAAGGTAATTATAGGATTGAGAAAGAGAGACAGGCGAAAAAGAGAGAGTAAAAAAAGAAAAAGCTGAATGTTTTTGGCTTTGACTTGAAGCTTTTAATTTAAAAAAATTGAAATTATGCTGTTGATGGATAGGTAAAATACATATAAAACCAGATTTTTTTAATAGTGTTAAAATAGTTGAAATAGAGATGCGAGAACTTTAATTGATTTAAAATATAATGACGAAATATTATCTAATTTTTAAACTGACGATGTTTTCCAATTTTAGGAAGAAAAATTTTAAATCGATTTTCATAAATTTGTTTTTGTCTTTTAAGTGAATTTTCCATGAAGCAAATGTTGATCTTCTGATATTAAAAAAGGCTGCTTTTCTAAACTGTTCACTTACATTTATGAACTTTAAAATTTAAGAAAAATGGATTATTCTAAATTTGTTGCAATGTTATTGATCGGATATACTAAATCTATTCAACCAAAAAAAACATCAACGAATAACCCTCCATTAAACGTTGATCCTAATTTTCATAGACCTCCCAATTTTCTCTGCCATCACTTTTTTGCTTTCCACTTTTTTTATCAGTCAAAGTCCAAGAGATTATATAATATAAAGTTTTTTTCCGATTTTTTTTTGTGATAAATGTTTTTAAGTCTTTAAGAACTGTGTTTAAAACAGTTCTTTTTACTTTTTCTTCTATTGATTCCATCAAGGTAGAAATGGAAAAAAAGATTAATGCTTCATAAAATATATAAAAAATAAATACATAAAATAAGCACACGCAAACAAAAAAAAAGATGAAAGAGGCGTCAAAAAAGGAATAGCCTAATTTTTTCCTTCTTCCTTTCCTTTGCTTGAGAGTTTTTAACTTTAACTTTGACAAACGTTCTTTGTTATCTTTTTTTTTTCCTTTCTTTTTTCATGCTTAAAAATATATTTATATTTTTTTGTGCTGTCGTCAATAAGGGAATTTTTATAGTCTTTTAAATATCACACCCTTATATATTTATGTTTGCTTGCTTAAATGTAAGAAAAAAAATTGAATAAAGTTTGCTTTAAATTTTTTTGTTTTTAACATTTTTACTTTTGGGAAATCTTAGTTTTCAAAAAATGTTTTTGTAGTAGCAGTATTTTTTTAGATGTCTGTTAACAATGCTTTGAAATTGTATTTTTTAGTATAAATTTTTTTATCTTTATTGGGTGCGGCCACATGAGTCAAAGTGTATTGTTTCCTTTTATACGTGATTTTAAAACATGCTTTTTAATCCAAAAATACTCCTACGTTTTTATTGAACTTTATTGATTCTTATTTTCCTAAAAAAGTTTTTTCGGCGTTATATTTTTTTGACGCTTAAACTGTTATCTTCTTTTTTTTACGATATAATAATTTTTTGTGCATTTTTAACAGAAAATTACTTTGTATGTTTTTCTGTTTGCATGTTTTCAAGACTGTATTCGTCCAAACCCAAAACGTTTTTGTGTTTTATTGCTCTGTTTTTGTTGAAAGCTTGAAGCACCAATTGACTTTCTATAATATTTTACAAGCAAAAAATGTAAAAGGTGATGATTTTGGCAGAATTTGACCCTAAAAAAATTTTCTGATCTTTCATTTTCTAACCTTAGTCTACAAAACATTATCTTGTTTTATTGATGGTGTTTATTTGCGCACCAATTTTGCTTTCGTGCCAGGATTTTTTTTTGTTTAAAATTTTCACTCTGATTTCACTGATTTCCGATTCTAAAACTTGAACCCGAAACAAAAAAGGAGATAATTACATAAATTTTTTGATGCTGGAAAACCGCCAAAAAAAGATAAAAAAACCAAAAAAGCGTGAGATTTCAAATTTTAAGATTTTTTCATTCAACAAAAAAAAAAGAGAGTGAAGTGAACCGGTTACAATTCGAATCAAACAAATTAGAACTCTCTCTTTTTTATATATGTACTTTTTGTAGAATAGTTTGTTTAATCTTTCTTTTGTTCTTTTTTCTTTTTTTAGGGTCTCTTTAACTATTATCTTTTTTTTTGGGTTGTTTTTGAACATGTAAATGGAATATAAAAAAAAGTTTTTGCAGATCTGCAAGGATTTTTAGAAACAAATCTTTAAAAAAAACCGGTAGAATAATCATTTGTGTTTTTAAAAGACAAAATATACATTAACCCTTTTAAAATAAGTTGCTCCTTTTTTGTAATGTGACCTTAGTTTGATAGATTTTACATGTGCAGTTTTTTTCTGAAATTTTTATACCGTATTTTATGTTGTCTGTTAAATCTCATAAAAATGTACGATAATTTATTACAATTATACCATTGGTTTTATTCTTATATTCTGATTATTTATCGTATTTGACTTTCAAGCTTTTTTTATTGTAAAAACATCGATTTGTTATGAAACTTACAGTAACCATTTTGCCTTCGTAACCCTCCATCATTTTATGCTTTCTCTGATTACTTATTCAATTTTATAAATATTTTTCAACCGTGAAAATTTTTTTTGTTTTCAATCTACTTTTTAGTTTTTTTGTACAATTTCAAACAATAAAATCAAGAACAAAACAGCTTCACAGCTCCCACAATAATTTGTAAAAAACAGTTTAAACTTTCTTTTACGTTTTTTTCAAACCATTTCAAGGGGGTCTAATTTCATTCATTCTACTTTTAATTTTCTTTTTTTCTTTCTCTCTTTCCTTTTTTGTTCATTCCGTGATTCGTAAAATAAAAAAAGACCTCTCATTTATATTTATTTGAATCATCAAAATTGTATGTATTTTTTTGCGCAGTTTTTTATTTTTTCAATTGCACAATCGTTTTTGGTGCTTTGAGAACTTTTTTTTGTCGTTTAAGGGCCCCAAAAGAATTGTGACTCAATTTTTTCAATCAACAACAACTCCTTTTTTTGTTCTTACAATTTCCTTTTTTTTCACATTTTTAAATAATTTTTTTGATATAATAGTTTTAAAAGGACATTTTTTGTGGAAAGGAAAACAAATAATATTTTTGTTGATGCAATTACAAAATGCTATTTTAATGATATTTTTAGGATACGGTAGTTAAACTTTGTAAAAGTCCAGCATTGTACTTTAATTTAGTTAATAAAAAGTCTATGATACGTTCAACTTCTGCCATTTAAATAAAAACAAAAAACAAATGATAAATCTGCATAAATTTAAAACATTGGATCTTGATTGGATTTGCCCAAATCTTTGAATGTATATCTGTTTCAATTGCCTTAAAAAACTGAAATTTTATTTTAATCATAATTTGTTTTCATTTATAATTTCAACTAAATATAATTCAACATAAAAAACGTCTGCTTTTGACATTTTCTAATTTTGAAGTACCTCTTTGTCCCCATTTCATGTTTTGAACCACCTATTAATGTCAAAATCTTTTGTTTCTTTGCATCTATTTTTAACAAAAATTCAATTTTTAATCCAATTTTTGACCACAAAATTTAACTTTTTTTGGTCACATTTTTTTTACCTCCAAAAATAAATTTGTCCAAACTTTTTTTCGATTTCTTTGTCCTTTCCAGCTGTGATTGCGTGATTTTTCTAATTGCCTTTAATTTATTCTGTCTCCAAAAATTGGGAAAATCAAAGAAAAATTAGAAGAAGAAAGAAGGGAACACTCCTTTTTAGAAAGAAAACAGGTTGTTATTCTTCAATTTTGTTTGAGAAAAAAAAACAGAGAAGAGTAATAGAAATTGACTCCTTTTTGAAAACATTGAAAATTGAGGTTTAAATGTCAAAAATGTTTTTGGAAGGAAAAAAATCAAATCATAAATGGAAGTTAGAGAAAGAAAAAAATTGCAACAAAGAAGGATTAAAAATTTGGTGAAAAATGGTTTTTTTAAGGTTAAGGACAATAACAAGGTGTTTAGACAGACCTCAAAATTTAGTCAATCATTTAGTCAATAAAGTTGTCTATTTTTGATAAGTATGTTTTTGATCTGTTACAAATATCCCTTCCGAGACCAAAATATATAAATTTTGTATCTAATACAGTGTTGTATTAGATAAAATTGAAATTATTAGTATTATTCAAAATTGTGAGATTTATCCTTTCATTAAATTTTTGTTTTTTTAGAAAAAGGTTGCTCTTTTTTAACACATCTATTTATTCCTTGTCAATAACGTCCACTCATTTCTGATAAGCTGTTTAAAATCACATGATACATACCCAAAAAATAAATTTGCAATTTGTGTTTTTTATCAGTAGTTTTTCTTATCCGTTTTACGTTTTTTGCTACCATGCTTTTTTACAAAATGTCTTACCTCTATTATTATTATTGTTGTTAAAGACAATGCTTTTTGTAAACATTTTTAAACAGTCTCCAAAACCTATCCCTTCCCTCTTTATCTTCAAGTACCTCCTTCCTTTCATTTTATTTTTTTCCCCAAGTACCTCATATCATCATCATTTGTTACATATATTTTTTTTGTAAACGACACTCATCTTTCAAGTTCTCTTTTTCTTTAAATCTTTGCTAAAAAGCTTTGTTTCAAAAAGCAAATCTTTCGTTTTTTTCCTTTATTTCCGTGAAAACTTTGTTTTTGCTAATTTTTTCAGCTGCAAATTTTCTTTTTAATAAATTATTATTTTTTACTTTTTAGAATTTTAAATGAATTAAAGCTTAATTACTTATTAACGAAATTCTCATCAGCATAGAAAGAAAGAAAAAAAAAGATTTAAAAATATAAATAATTATTTTTTCAAGTGCTTATTTTTTTACAACCTAAACGGAAGTGAAAGAAAGTAAAAAAAAAGTATGACAGCAATATTGGGTGCTGCTCAAACTGGTGCAGAGTTGTATGATGTGATTCGAAGATTTGGTTTAAAGGTTGGTTGACATATTTTAATTATTAAACAACATTATAGTAAAAGGGATTTTAAAAAAATATTATGTAAAAAGTATCGGCAAGGAATTATCACTTTTTAATTCAATTTTTCACTGCCATTTTTGAATGACGATAACCAACAGATTTTGGATACCATTTGTTTTAAAATACGATACTGCAGATTTGGATTTACCAGTTGCTCAAAAATTTTGTCATATTTAACTGAATTTCAATACCTGTTTTTTTTGTCAACTTTTTATGATATTAGTCTTTACTGTTAAAAAGCTTGTTAAATTCATGCGATTTCTTATCAGTTGATCACGTATCTCTAGAATTTTCATTTTTTTTTTAACTTTTCAAAGTAGAAAAAGATGAATAATTTTCGATCAAATTAAAATTTTCCCTATAATCAAATCTTCAACATTTTTACAAAATCAAATATGTATAGAAATATTAAAAAAACAAATGTATTCATCGATATGTTCTTGGGACAAAATTTTAGAAAATTTTACCTAAAAGTAAATACAGATGTATAATATCTACTTCACCTGCTCTTATTGCAATACAGAAAATACTTCAAAATTTAATAACTTTATAGTTTTAATAAATATTTTTCATTTTTTTACTGCTGTGAAATATTTATTCTTTTTGGTACCAACCTTTACATGATTTCAAAAATTTTTTAAAAAATAAAAATTTACTCACCTTTTTTCTCTTTTTGTGTGTTTACCAACTCTATTCCAAAACTTATTTTTTCTCATAAAAACGTTCAAAGAAAAGTTACTTCTCATTTTTTGACAGCAAAAAAAAAGTAAGAAAGAGCTTACAAGAAAAAGAACTCAGGTAAAAAGAAGTAAAAAAATAAATGCGCAATTTTTATTATTATTTTTGTGACAACCAGATAAACTTAAGTAAGCAAAGCAAAAAAAAGTAGAGTCCGTTTTAAAAAAAAGGTGAAATATAAAAATATATAAATGACTGACGGACTTACAAAAAAAATGAAAGAAACTGTCGGTGGTTGAAAAAAAGAAGAAAAAAAAGTTATTTTTCTGTTCGCTTTTTCTTTGCCTTCACTGTTTTTCCTTCAAGAGTTTTGACAAATATGAATGTTGGTGAATGATGATGAAAGGGTTGTTGAACACATTGATGAACAACTTTTTTTTGTTATAGAACAAAAAATAATGGTTTTTGGTTGAGGTTTTAGAAAATGCTAAAGGTGTTTGTTTGAATTCGTGTATACTGTAGCTATTTTAAAAGTGTTGATGAAAAATTTGAAAATGTCACACATCAGTTTTTGATGACGAACTTTATTTTTCTGTTTTTGTGAAAACAGGTGTTTTGTATTGGAAGTTTTTTTTTTAAATAATAGAATACCTAAACACAAAAAAAGCTTCTGTGAGATAAATTTTTGAAAAGGTCGCGATATTTTTTCTGCCTTAAACACCTTTCAATGATACAGATCTTTTAATTTTGTTTTAACAGAATCATTTTCTTTTTTTGTGAAATTTGTTAAGGGAATATCACTTTTTTTCAATTTCGTTAGTTAATATTGACTCAGATGTTTCCCATTTTCCATTTTCCGCAAACTTTTGTGAAATTTTTTGCAAATGCAAGTGACAGCTTTCTTGTAAAATCTTTTTTTTTTTGAAATGACAGTTTTGTATTTTTGGCATAATTTTTGTCTTTGAAGCTATAATGAATTCGTCAAATTTTTTTAAACAATTTCAAGATTGTCTAATATTTATTAAACTTAAAAACGATTACTAAGATTTTATGCTCAATTAAATAAATTGTTGTTACAAAATTTCCCACTGCCGTTTAATTCGTATTTTAGTTAAACAGCAATTAACAAGTTAACAAGTTATAAATCAGTTAATCACATTTTAAGATTAAGTTTCTGCCAAACTTTTACTCCAATTTTATTACATATTTCTGCTTTATAATAATCAAACCAAAAAAATTTGTTTTTTAATATTTATAGTTTTACATGTCTGCTTTCTCATAACACATTATTTATTCACAAGTTTTAATAAACATTTTTAATATTTAACAAAATTAAAGAAAACTTGTTTGTCTCAAATTATTAAAAGCAAAGTTTTTTCTTTTTTCCAAAAAAATTGTTTTTTTCTTCCTTCTTTTTAGGCACCGTTCTTTTTTTCAATTGTTAAAAGCAAAAGAAAATTTGTTTGATAAAAAGGCAGCGGCCTCTGAGCAATGATATTTTATTTGTAATCATTTGAAAAAAAAGGGGGAACGATTGTTCATTTTTAAAAGTTTTTGAAGTTTTTTGCCTCCTTCTCTTTGAAATTCTCAACTTTGAAGACTCATTGAATTTCCATCGTCTGCTTTTTTCTGAAAATTTCTTTTAAAGTTTTTTACAATGTGAAAAATATAAAAATTTAATTTTTGAAAAAGTGCAGGATTTTTCTGTAATTTGTGAATTTCAAGAATTCATTTTATAAAATCATAAGTTCTTTAAATCTGGTACACAACTAATTTAAACGATCTATTAAACTCTTTAGCATACTGTATTTATCACTTCGCTAAATTAAGTATCTTGGCATTTTTTTAAATAAATGTTAAAAACTATACTATCTTGTTTTTCAAAATAGAATTTTACTTTCAGTAATACTTTTTTAAACAAAGTTCCGACCTTTACTTTTCAAATTTTATTATTGTTTTTCATAAAATTCCATATATTTTTTTTATTTTTAATCTTTATTTGCTTACAAAAATTTAAAAAAGCAGTATAAAGCTTCCGCAAAAACCAATTCAAACAAAAACTATTTTATTCGATTTTCTTTTTTGATTTCTTTTTTCAAGTCAAAGCTGCCAGCAAGCTTCACGCAGCTTTTATTTTTGCAGCATTGAATTGACTGAACTGAATTGAATTCTGTCTGCTTCGTTGATCGAATGACTGAAAAGAACCTCACGAGGGAAAAAAATGAAAGAAGGAACATCGTCGACGTAAGTAAGTAAGTAAGTTAGTATGTGAGTAAGCGAAAAGGGGAATATGCGAGAAAGTCAATGTTCAACGAAAAGGATTTTTGTACCTTTTTTTATGCTCTTTTTTTTACTTACAATAAATCGTTTTTGTAAGTCTTTTGTCGGCAAAGAAAAAAAAGAAGAAAGGAGAGGAAAATATTTGAGTTTTTGATTGTAGTATTTTTGATTTTGAAGTAATCAATAAAATATAATTTAAATTTTCGTTGGGTCAGGGTTACTGTAGCATTTTAACATTGATTTTGAATCATCATTTTTCATAAAATCATAAGTAGCTGTTTTCATAGCTAATTATAAAGCGACAATCTCCAAAGATATTTTTAAAAAAATGAGCTAATATCACTTTTTGTCATAATTCATAATTTTTCATAAATAATTTTTTGAGGCATGATTTCAGTTTTTCAAAAATGAGTAATAATGTAAAAATAATTAAAGTTAAGCATACTGTACTTATTTTACATTAACAAAATATAAGAATTGGATCAGCAGAACTGCAAAAACATCTTTTTCAACGTACAACATTATATTGCAACCTTTTTTATAACCTTTAAAAATAGTTTTGTTAAAATTTATTGCTTTATTGTTTTTCCTTTTTTGTATTTTTTTGTATTCCATTTTTTCATCCAAACAAATGAAAAAAAATTGAAAGCAGCCACTTGAAGCCTTTTTTTCAGACTTTTTTGTATTATTTCAAAGAAAAAAATATGCGACTTCTCACTTTTCTCAATTTTTTTTATTATTATTATATTTTTAGCTTTGGTCATTTCTTTATTCTTCACTTTTTTAAACGTGAAGCTTTCTTTTTATTGTTCTTCTTATTTTTCTAAAATGCAAAAAAAAATCAAAGTTATTGAATTTTAGTTTTTGAACGAAATCTATATATATATTATTTTTTTGGTAAATGTGTTTTCTGTGTTAACGTATATTGTGGTAAAAAAATAATTTCAAAGCAAACGTTCCAGTTTGCGATCTTGAAACGAAAAATTTTGATTATTTTCTTTGTGAAATTATTGAATAAAAAAGTGTTAATTTTCCATGCCGAAGGTAATATTTTTATAAACATATTATTAAAAATTTTTCAAGTGAAAACGTAATTTTTTGGTCTTACACGGAAGTGCTATCATAAAAACAACAATTATTTTTTTAATACTGAAAAAAAATAATTTTTGTTCTGAGACCAAAAAAAAAAAA
>CABFKO010021877.1:23747-35485 GCA_901766855.1 Panagrolaimus sp. ES5
TTTGTTTATTAATTTTTAATAGGTTAAAATACAATATTTTTTTTAAATTATTGTCTAGACAAACTTAAAATATGCAATAAATAAATATGACGTCTATAATTATAATTTAAAGCTTTATAGTGCTAGTAAACTTTTCTATTACTGTATAATTGAAAAGGTGTAAGTGCTTATTATCACCTGATAATTCTATTAATTTGTAGAAGGTTGGAAATCGTTAAAATATTTTTGTCTTCTTATATTTGCTTAAATGGAGAGTTTTACCTCAAACTAACTTTTTGCTTTTGAGAGGAATCTTGAAAATCAGGTAAAAAGCTATGTATTGTTCTTTTTCCATTTACATTTTTCATCCAAAGTCTTTTTTTAATTATATGCCCACAAAAAATTTTTGTAAATCAAAAAAGAACAAAAGCTTTTGCCTGTTTTTCAAGATTGGTTAAAAACGAAATTTGTGTTAGAGTTGGCACGGCGTGGTAATATGCAAATTTGCAAAATTTTCGAGGATATCTGCTCTGTGAAATAAAATTTTTGGACAAAAAACTGTAAAAAATTTTCTCTACATTTAAGCCAAAAACTTCTCAAGGAATTTTTTAATTTCATAGGGTGAATATGCTCCAAAAATATGCATATTAACGCACCGTGAGGAGGAACTCCCATTTAAGTATATACCAAAAAATTAAAATATTTTTTTTCGTATTTTGGTTTTCCATATTTATCTTTTTTTATTAAAAACCACTAATCTGTTTGCACAAATTTTTTTCCATTAATGCTAATTATCATTAACCTTAATAAGACAGAACAAGCAATAAATTTTTGATTGCTTTCATATAAACTTTAATTTTAAGATCAAAATTTAACGATCAAAATCATCATAAAATCAACCGTTCCATGCTCTTTTTGTTTTTGACTTTTAATTTTTTCTGCAAAATTTTTTAATTTAATTTAAATTTTTATGACTCATAAAAATATTTTTTCTATTTGCTTTTTACGGTTTAATTGTTGATACAAAAGCTGATGGAAAAACAAATGTTTGCTAAAAAATTTTTTTGGTCATCAGAAGCAGCTCTAAATTTTTTAATTAAAATTTTAAGAATCATTCTTTTAATTTTTTCAAATGGCATCTGGAACATTTTTGTTTGCATTAAACATTCTTTTTTTTACAATCATTGTTTTTCTCTTTTTTTTCATTGGCGACAACAAAAAAAGTGGCATATAAAAATTTTCTCATCAATTTGAGAAGCCACAAAATGCCCACTTTTTCTTTTCTAATTTGAAAAATATAAATTTTAACGATTGCTTCATCTCATTTTAGGATGGCTTTTTGGATATTTAGAGGTGGTGGCTTGCTTTTCAGAGTTTAGTGTTACTTTTATATGTGAAAAAAAGTGGAAAAAGTTGCATCGCTTTTTAAACATCTGGAATAAATTTTGCTCAGCTTTAGATTTTTTCAAATAGTTTTTTGGGTGGATTTTAGAGGATTTGAAAAGAGGCTATTTTTTGTTAATCGTTAATAAAATCCATTGATTTCAATAAAATAGATTTCACATATTTCGTTGGTGTTTTTTATTGTAAATAGAATGTATAAAAATTTAGAAATTTTATCCATTTTTGGTATTTGCTTCATTAAAAATCTATGAAAACTGTGTAGTAAATAAATTGATATCAATGAACTTTCTGTTTTGTTACGAAAAATACCGTATCTTTCTAGTGTTTAAAGATGTCATTTCAATAGCATGAATTTCAGTTTTTGATTTTTTGAGCAGTAACCTTTTTGAAGTGTTCTTTTATGCTGAAAGAAAGCTCTCGCATCTTAAAAATATTACTTAATTCTACAATTTTGCATACGTCTTTAAATTATGAAACTTGTAGTTTATTTTCGATGGCATTATTGTAGGAATTTTTTTTTTAAAAATTCTGTTTTTGTTTTTTTGGGTGCTTTTGCTGTTTTAAAAAATGATAAAAAAAGAGATTTAAAAAAATTATCGTAAAAAAGTAGCAGTAACTAAGTGAAAAAAGAAGGTAAGAAACAATACTTTTCGCTAAAATTTTATTTTTATAAAAATATTTTTGCTAGCAAGTGATCGCCCATCTGGAATTGATCAATTCATTTTTTAAAGCTAAAACATTTCTTTCAAAATCTCAAAGTAAAAAAGTTTCTTTTAATCCATAAAGAATGCTTTATTTTAACGAATTTTAAAGTTTAACTTTTTTCAAAATTTAAAACTGCTGCTTTAAGAAATCAAATAAGAAAGAAACAACCTCTAATTTCTGATCACCGCAATAAAAAAAGTTTCTAAAGCAAAAACATATGCGTTTCTTTAAGAATAAACTTTTTATTTTCATTTTTTCAATGCCATTTTTTTTCCTTCGATTCTTTGTTGATTTTTTTTCTTTTGCTCGTAGACTTTTTTATGGACCATCTTTTTTTGCCTCTCATTTTCTGTTTTGTTTATTGTGTCATCCGTAAACATAGAGAGAGAGAGAAAAAAAGAAAACAAATTTGAATTTGATCGATTTTTTGCTGTATGCTTTTTCACGCATAATTGTTTTTTTGCTATGATTTTTGTTAGCTTACAAATGGAGTTGAACAAAAATATGAGAGTATTTACTTTTTTAATTTTTTCGCCTTTTTTTGTTTTGTTCCTACCTCCATCTTTGATGTTTCACCTGCGTTTTTCTGCTTCTTACACGGATTTTTTTTGTCGGTTTGATATCTCTTTTTTATGGAGTTTTTAGAATGCAAACCGACATAATTTTTTTTCATTTGTTCTAATTCCTGGATTTTGGTTGTGTAAAAATGTCAATATTTGCTCTTTTTGAAAACCGTTTTTTAACGAACATCAAAAGCTTGTGTTCTTGGTGTTGTTAAAATGCGATATAATATAGTGAAAAAATATGCTTTTAATTTGTTAATTTCTATAAAAATTGGCAAAGTTTCAAAAAGATTGCTGATTATATTTTTTATCAAACAGCAACCTTTTAAACATTTTCACAATTTTCATTTTCCATAGTTTCGTTTTTGCATTAATGACTGTGAAAATTTTTCTAATAATTAAAATTCATTTTCCCTTCATCATTTTTTCTTTCCCTTTTTTGTTTTCTCTAAAAAGCAAAACTCTTTTTCCTCAAAAAAAATCACTGTCGGCCGCTTCTTTTTTTCTTCTTCCTCTTTTTTTAAAAAAAGAAACGTTTAATAACCAAAATGAATTTTCACTAAAAAATTATTTAACGAACGTAAAAACTTCGATCAATTTCAGACTAACAAAATGATGGGAGAAGAAAGCTAAAATCAATTCATTTTTAAATATTATTTAAAATATTTTCTCTATTTTTTCTATTTTTGCGTATTTGAACGTTTTTGTGTTAATCGGATTAAGGAAGATGGAGGAAAAAAAGCGTCCGTTTTTGTGTCCATTTCTTTTCCTCTCTTTTTTTTACATTTTCAATTGATTCCCTTTTTTTTGCTTACATGAATATGAAAATAGTATTTGGAAATGATGTGAAATGATATGTTTCGTTTTTTTTCTAGTTTTTATGATAAATAATGAGCTTGATTCATTCCACCAGGGGAACCCCAAGAGATGATGTCTCATTTTTTTCAGAGACTTTCTTTGATGTAAATGTACGAAGAATAATTACCGTTAAAAGTATCATTTATGATGTTGCTTTTTGAGAATTAAAAATGGTCATTTTTCGAGGAAAGCATTTTCATTGAAAAAGTGACAGTAATCATTTTCGGCAAAAGTTGTTGTCAAGTTTTGTTTACTATCATTTTTTATAAGTGCTTACAGTAACTTATTCTTAAAAGTGCAATTAAATATCAGTTGCTATTATTATTTAAAAACATTTGTTTTTTTTTGTATTTCTGTTTTCATTTTCAGTTGATAGTAATTTTAATCATGCATTTTGGTCAGAAAACGATTACTATCATTATCTTTTTTGACCAAATTAATCCTAAAATCTGTATTTATTTTCGTACAATATTGACACACAAATCGATTTTATAACCCCAAAAATCAAATCTCATTTGATTTTTGGGGTTATAAATGAGCATTTTTTCATTGCTCATTTATTTTTAAAATGAACCACCACAGCATTTTTAACATCTGGAAAAATCTATATATTCATATTTTTGTTGACATTTTGTTTTTCCCCGTTCTTTCCACTCTTTTTTCCGTGTTATTAAAAAAAGAAGAAGGAACAACAAATTAACCACAATTTTTTATATTCTGAGGATGCAATGTGATCTCCCTCTTTTTTTCTGCTTTTCTGCTGTGTGTGTTTTTTTATATTTCACTTAAAAAATCATTTTATTTATTTCGATACAAATCGGTAGTTATGTATGTCTCTCTTTGGTACGTATAATAAATGTAAACGGTTTTGTCGTCTCCGTTTTTTCATTTGCCGAAAAAAAATGAAATTGCTACTCTTTTTTTCTGCGTTTTCACCTGCTTTTTTGCACAAAGATATTTTTTTCTCCTTTTAAAACAAGAAAAAAAAACATGAATAGTTCCGTTTTTGAAAAATTTTCGTACTTTTTACAAATCAAAAAATGGCTGAAATTTATGCTGATTTTTTTAAATACTTTGTTTCAAATTTTTTCAATGCAGATAATGTGCATGTTAAGATCCTCCAATTTTCCAAAGGACTTTAAAAAAAGATAGTTTCAAATTAAGAAACGGACCTTTTTTTGAACAAAAACAGAATAGAAGAAATAAAAATCAAAAACACCAGTAGAAATAAAGTTTAGAGTTTATATATGAATTCAGAATTCGAAAATAAATTTAAAACTGCAAAAACTAAAAAATTAATCCCCACTTTTGGTCTTGTATTTATTGTTTACGATCATTTGGAAAGGATAAAAAATATAAATCTATATCCACTTCCTGATGTCATAAAATCCTATTTATTTACAGTTATTACCTGTCAAAAGTGAAAAAAAATTAACCTCTCATTCATTAGATTTTCTTCTTCTTAAAACTTTGTATACACACACTTCATTAACGTTTCACTTGTCTTATTTTCTTTCTTTATTTTTTTCTAATTTTTTGATAGCTTTTTAATAAAAATAATATCGCTAAACGCAAAAGAAAAAAAAGTTTGACAGCAGAAAAAAAAATAAAACGTGCAAGCACAAAAATATTTTTGTATCAAATACGAAAACTTTCTTTCTCGCTTTTATATTTTTTTCTTGACACATAAAAAGCAATGAAATAAAGAAAAAGCTTATTGACACTTTTATAAAAAAAAAGAGCAAATGAAAAGTGAAAAGGGAATGAAATGGAAATGGATGAAAGCGAGAATGTCACACCAGATGATGATGGTGAAAAAAAAATAAAATGAAGAGAGAAAATGAAAATGAAAACTTTTCTTTTTTCTTTATTATTAGCCTCTTAGATTATTGTTTTCATTTTTAGCATTAGTTTTTTCACTCACTTACTTACTTTTCTCGGGATTCTTGTGAAGCTAGTTTAACAAAGATAGTAACATTTTTGGATGAAATTTAGTATTTTTGGATTACTGTCGTTAAAAATTTCTTAAAAAAAAAAATTATCTTAGAGTTTTTAGCTTTAGATAACGTTCATTCGAGGTATAGGACATTAAAAATTATTTAACAGTAACTCACTTTTAAAAACATTTTTGTGTTTTTAATTGCTGTCCTTAAAATTTTTTAATAACTTTTTCTTTCCAAGATTCTTTTCATCTTTTTAAAGACGGTGAAAACAATCAATATTTTTCTTGTTAAGATCTTTTATATTATTGTTTACAAAAAAATAATATAAAAAAATAAAAAGTCATCCGACTTTGATCCGCATCACTACCCTTTTCCATTATAAATACAAAATCCGCTTTAATTTACATTTTTTCAATCTATTTTTTTTGTGTTTTTTGGCATTAAAAAAACTTGCGATTTTGCTGGAAAAAAATTACATTTTAAATCAAAGCAATCCAAACCAAAAAACTGATTCATTGTGCTTCGATCTTTTGCTGTTTCATAAATTTCAACAATAATGCTTACGATTGTTTTTTGTTGTGTTAAAAAAAAGCATAACGGTTGCTACTTTTGATGTTCTCTTTCTTTTATTCTCTGTCTCTCGAAAGTGTGGTTTAATAAACTGTTTTAATAATAATAATATACAATATTATTAAAGCTATAAATTTATTGTGTAACAAATATATGCGATAATATTCCCTTCTTTTCTTCTCTCTTTTTATTGTCTGTCTTTTATCAACAAAGAAAAAAAATGATGATGGTCTTTGAAAGGGAAAAAAAAACACATTTTTCACAGCATTATTTTTTTCTTTGATTATTCCTGGGAAAAAACTTCTTGAATGTTGCAAAATAAATTTTTGCATATTTTTGGAATCAATTAGGTGAAGAAAAATCAAGTAAAACCTTTTTGAGTTTTGAATTTACATAGAATTGAATAAGAAAGTTATTTTTTATTTTTAAAAAAATTTGCAAATGATAGTAACCTTTTTTTGAAAAATATCGTGCAATTTCAATTACTGTCTTAAAAGCACAGTAACCGTTTTTAATAAATTTTTTCAAAAGTCTGTTACTGTCATTACCCTAAGACCACTTCTTCTCAAAAAAGCATTCATATTCTCACACATATACAACAATATTACTTTTTTTTCATCTTTTTAATCTTTAAGTCTTCTTTCTATATATGGATGTAGGATCGATAAAACACTAATCTGGTCTCATTTCCTTCTTTCTTTTTTTTTGCTTGTGTGACAAAACTGGAACTTTTTAGTTTCATAAAAAAAATATAGAAGTAGTCGAAGAGTCTTATATAAGCGGATTAGTACTTATTTCTTTTTTATTTTTTGACATTTTTATACCTTAAATCCATAGATTTTTGTTGTTGCTTTTTTCAAAAAAATAGTCAGAAACACTTTTTTAGTCATTTTTGAAAAAGTGTTAAAAGTTGTTTTCTTTCGTGGCGGGATTCTTTGAGATAGTGGTGTTTGGAAATATTTTTTAACAAAATTGTTAACTTTTTGATTACTGTAGATCTCGAAATATAAGTTGGTGATTATTTTTTTGTGCTGCTTTGAACAATCACATTTTTTGGATATGCATTATTAATCCGATCAAAAAGAATATATTATTTTGAATCATTCAATTTTAAGTATTGATACAATAATCTGTTTCGGCTGGATAAAAACGCAACAACAACAACTTTTTTTAATCAGCAATCATAACGACCGTCAAAACGATTTTACCAACCACAATTGGGACGAAACGAGCCGCAACTGCGGCATCGTCATTGTCCCCGCAGGATATTAATGGTGGAGCCGGGAATTCTGTTACAGCAATAATGACTACAACTTCAACTCCAACATTATCAGCAACTGGTTTAATTCAACAACATCAACATCAACAACAACCTTCACCAATTTCATCATCAACAGGTGTAACAGCAACAGGGAATTCACTTTTCCCCGGACTGATTGATCCAACGATTGCAAAACGGCAGAGATTAGCAGCATCGGCATTTGTTGCAACCCAAGCACAAGCGGCACAAGCTCAAGCTGCTGTAGCAGCACAAGTTGCTGCGCTTCAACAAGCTGCAGTAATTGCTCAACAACAACAACAACAGCAGCAACATCACGCTTTTATGTCTGCTGGAATGTTAACTGGGGTCCCGGTTTCTTCGTCTGCCCTTCAACATGCCCTATGGGCAGGAAAAATTGCTCAAATGTCACATTCTCATAAACATGAAACAAAAATATCTGAGCCTCAAATGGTTAGCTTTAGGGATAAAAATAAGAGATTTTTTAAAATATGGGAGGGAAAAAACAGTTGTGAAAAATTATTAATAGCCCTAAAAACCATTAAATTATGTCACAAAAATTCTAATCATTTTCCACTATTTCAGTCAAACCTTTTAATCCTTGGACAAAATGCCTCCGCTGCTGGTGCTGCACCCTCTAACAGTTCAACCCCTGGTCAACAGCAACATCAACAACAACCATCAAGTGGTCCTCGGGAAAGAGATACATCTTCAACGGCATCCCAACTCGATATTTCAACACAGCAACAACCAAATGCTGTTTTACGGGTCATTATTGATAGTATGATTTATCCTGTAACATTGGATGTTTTGCATTCAATATTTTCACGATATGGAAAAGTTTTACGAATTATTACTTTTAACAAAAATAGTAAGTTTTGTTTTTTTTTGATTATTGAAATTTATTTTACTTGAAAAAATATGAAAGTTTATTTTTTCTAACAAGTATTACTCAAATTTCGTGGTGAGATCAATTTTGAACAAAAATGGTCCCGCCACGAAACGAAAAGTTTTACATAATTATTATTTGAATATTTACCACAGACGTTCATATATTCATATTTCACCATTTTTCAGACACTTTCCAAGCTTTGGTACAATTATCTGAAGCAAATGCTGCACAACAAGCTCGACAAGCATTAGATGGTCAAAATGTTTATAATAATTGTTGCACGTTAAGAATTGATTATTCAAAACTTTCAACTTTAAATGTTAAATATAATAATGATAAATCTCGAGATTATACAAATCCAACTTTACCTTCTGGTGAAATGACTTTGGAACAACAACTTTCTTTAATAAGTGCCGCAGCATCTGGACAAAATCAAGTTAATTCAAATCCTCTTTCTGCAATGGTACCAAATGGCTTTTCATTTTTACAAAGCGGGAATCAATTAGCTTTTGCTCAACAAGCTTTAACTGGTGGTAAGTGATCTATTTTAACCAAAAAAGTTTTTTGATTGCAAGCAACATGCATTTTCTAAATATCGCACGTTGCTTGCAATCGAAAAGATTTTTCGATATTATGCAAATTTTTGTTGTAAAAACATCTTGTAAAAACTGTGAAATTTAGTTTTACAACAGCAACAACAACAACAATTCAATTCCAACATATTTTCAGATGGACTTACTGTTAGCCAATCTTTAGCACCATTTCTTGGACAACTTGGTGGTGGTTTAGGAAATTCTGCAGCACTTACTGGTACAAATAATTTAACTGGTGGCACCCCAACTGTAGCAGGAATTCCATTTTCACCAATTAATATTATGGGAATTACACCGGTTGTGCTTGTCTCAAATTTAAATGAACAAGTAAGTTTTTGTGAAATTTTTAAAAAAGTGTAAAAGTATGCAAATTTTTTATTTTTTGAAAACTGTGATTTAAACAAACTTCTAAAGAAATATAAATACTGTATCTTGTTTGTTTCCTTCTATTTTAAGTTAAACTATTTTTAATTTTTTAATTTTTACCAAAGCTACTTCCAATTCTTGACTATCGCAAATTTTTCCCGTTTTTTTCCAAAAGTTTCAAAGATACATTTTAAATTTTCGTGCTGGGACCTTTAAAGCTGTTTCGACGGCCAAAAAAATCGAAAAAAAATATTTCAACCACGAAAAACACTTTTTTTCCTAATTTTACCCTATTTTTGTCGGAAGTTAAACTAAATTTTTTCTATACCCTTTTATAACAAAATTTTTGAAAAACTTAAGATCTAAACAAAAAAAACTATTTTAAAAAAATACTTCAACTATATATGTTTGTTTTTAAAAAACTTTTTATACTTTTTTGATTTTTTAATTTTATTTATATTTGTTGCTCTCTATCGCTATCCTTTTCAGAAAATAACGCCAGATGCCCTCTTCACTCTTTTCGGTACGTGACCGTCTTTTTGTTTTTTATTTTTACATTTTTATATTTCTACACTAAATTTTAATTTTTAATTTTTCTTCTGTAAATCAATGAAAAAATGTGACTATCTAATTTTTTTAAATCAAAATGATCTGTGTAATGATCATCAACTATTTTTTATCGATTGATAAAGCTCAAAAAAAAAGAGTCCATCTTTTTTCATTGGTTTACACCAAAAAAAATGTATGAAAAAACAAGCTGCTTCTATTTTTCCGTTTTTTTGTTTATTTTTCTTTTTTTTAACACAGAAGTGGCTCGCTTTTTTAACACTGTTTTTTTTCATTTTTTCGATTTTTAAAAAAAGAAAGAACGGATTTGGTTTAGTTCATCGTAATTTTTATAAGAGAAAAAACTGAAATTTTTTCATTTTTATTTACAAAACTTTTACAATCAAAAACTGTTGTAATAAATATTGATCGAACAAGCTTTATCCATTTTTTCTTCTTTCCTTCCATTACATTTTTTTTATTTCTGCCGTTTTGGTGAAAAAAAGATGTGAAATTTATTCTTAATTTTTTCAGGGGTATACGGTGACGTGCAACGGGTGAAAATTCTATTTAATAAAAAGGATAACGCATTAATTCAATTTGCTGAACCACAACAAGCACAACATTGTAAGTTTACCACTTTTTGTGACATCTCAAATATGTTGAGGATATATGAAATCTTTTTTTTAAAAATCCATTTTATTATAATTTATTTTATCTGTTTCCATTTTTAGCAATTCAACATTTGGATAAAGTTCGTTGGCAAGATCGTGTAATTCGAGTTACAGCTTCAAAGCATTCAAATGTTCAAATGCCAAAAGAGGGACAACCAGATGCTGGGTTAACTCGAGATTTTACGAATTCAACCCTTCATCGATTTAAAAAGCCTGGATCAAAAAATTATATGAATATATATCCACCTTCAAATACTTTACATTTATCAAATATTCCACCAAATATTAGTGAAGATTTCCTTAAAAAGGCTTTTGAAGAAAAAAAATTTAATATTGTTGAATTTAAATTTTTCCAGTAAGTTTTTGTTTTATTCGCATTTTGAAAGTTTAAAAGCAGCTGAAAATTTTGATATTTATGATTTAACATCGATTGCATCATCCAGATGAAAACTTTTTATGTCTTTAAAAGTGAAAAAAATTTGAGTTTGTCATCATCATGATGCAATCGACGTTAGATGTAATATTCCGTGCCTATAATTTATTCATTGTGATTACTGTAGCAATTTAATAAAGTTCAATAATTTTTCAGACGTGATCATAAAATGGCTTTGGTTCAACTTCCAGATGTTGAACAAGCAATTAATGCTTTGATTGAATTGCACAATTATAAATTAGCGGATAATGCACATTTGCGGGTGTCATTTTCAAAAAAAGGGATTACAATATAAAAAAACGTCAAATCAAATCTGAAGGCAGCTGCAATGAAATTATATTTATAAAAATACTATCATTTTTTCGATCCTTTTTTGGTTTCACTTTTTTATGTTTCTTTTGTCTCTGAACAAAAAACAACCTTTTTAAAATCCAATTTTTTAGTCAAACCGTTGCCGGTTTTCTTTCCTCTTTCTTTGTGCAATTTTTACTTGTTTTTGAGTTTTGTGACTACATTTTTTTCTTTCATTTAAAAATTCTGAAAATAGTCATATTTTGTTTTTTCAAGCTTTATATATTTGTCTATTGTTTCCTAAAATCTTTGTATCCTAGAAATTTGTATTTTAGTGTTTTTCAAGTTCTCTTCTTTAAAAAATTGGGCAAAATTAAGTTTGGAAAAGTTTTATTGAAAATGACAGTAATTCATTTTCGCCAATATTCTAACATTTGACGTTGCTGTCACTTTTTTAAATTTCCCGCGCTTTGGCAATGTGTCCTGAATTTTAATACGACATTCCCAATGTTCCCTAAACTTTATTTTGCCTAATTTTTTTTCATTTTTTCTCCATTTTTAAAGCTCGATCATTTTCTCATTTTACCACTACATTTTATTACTATCTATTTACTAACAAATGCACAACCGATATGCACATAA
>CABFKO010021897.1:13768-24257 GCA_901766855.1 Panagrolaimus sp. ES5
AAAAAATTTGTTATTTATAAAAGTTAATACTAGGCAAAATTTCAATTTTGTGCCACTTTTCTCCTTTTGCACTTTTAAACACTTTTGACGCATCTCATTTTTCATTTTTTGTGATTTGCCAAACAACCGATCTATTACTTAAATTCGCCAGGGCCAGGGCCAGGGCCGAAACAGGCCAAAATTTCTGGCCCGGAACCGGCCCTGGCCCTTGCTTTTTGGCCCTGGCCGACAAAAGGCCCTTGGCCCTTGTCCATCCTTAATTTTACTACATCAATTATTCGAAAATATGTTTAATATACTTTTTTTGGCATCAAACGAAACTGTGCTAAAATGCTTAGAAAATATAACGGTAGAATCAAAAAAAAGATATTAAATTTCGTAATTATAGCTAAAACTCAGTTAAACAATAACAAAAAATAAACGATAGCATTTAATCAAAAAAAGCAATCATAGCCCTCCAAAAAGCTTATTTTTTTTATTAATCACTTCCATCAATCTTAAAAATCAAAAAAAAAACAATGGCAAAAAAAGCAGCAGCAACAAAAAAAAATCTTCACAAAAAATTTTAAGTCAGAAAAAAATGCGGAAAAAAAGTTTGTTGAAGTAAACAAAAAAAAATCAACGCCTATGATCGAAGAAAAAAAAGGGCAGCAGCTGACTCAGAAAACACAAAAACAGTTGCAAATTGCATGCCTCAGGGGTTGTTGAAATGAATGAATATTGCCAAAGATGTGTTTTTGTTGAAGAACGAAAAAAAAATCTTTCTCATTTTTTTTCGGTGGGCGGAGAAGAAAAAAAGAAATAAGAAACAATAACACAATTTTTTTTGATACAACAAAAAGAATGCCACGTGAGAATAAAAGAAGAAGAGAAGGTACACGTAAAAAAAACTTTGGCACATTGTTGTTATCTTCATTATCTTCCAAGAAGAAGAAGAATGCATTCGAGTCAATGAACTTCATTCCACTCAAGACAAAAAAGAAAATGAAAACTTTCGTGGTGAGAGAAAAAACTGAACTATACGAAACAAAAAAAGCAAGCCGCCCAAAAAAGGTTCTTTTTTTCGATTTTTTTTCGTCTTTGTTTAAAGCTTAAAAAAAGAGAAATCTTCTTGTTTCTAAAATAAAAATTCTTTATTTTTCAGTCAGTCAAAATAGCGAAAGAATAAGACGAAAAAGAAGACCTCCAATGAATATATAAAATATCGAGAAAAAAGAAGGAAAAAAACAACAAAGTTTTAAAAAAAACTCCGCCTTTTGAGGGGGTCTTCTTCTTTCTTTTTTTCTTGGGAGTTTTATTTTTATTTAGTTTCAAGTAAAAAAAAATAGAGGGGAAGACGAGCAGCAGCAGCAACCACCAACTTAGTTTCTTTTTTTGTTTTGTTACAAAAAGCATGGAAGAAAAAAGAAAGAAAAAAGAAAGAAAAAAGAAGAAGAACGTAAGAGTTAAAAAATGTTATGAGTCAAAAAAAATACTGAAAACACTTCTATCAAAAAAAGAATTTTAAAAAATAATGTGAAACAAGCAAAAACGAAAAAAAGCAAGAAAAAGAAACAAAAGACTTGAAAAAAAAGAGAGAGTATATTTGTTTAAACCATTGTTTTTTAGAGGGAGGAGTGAATTATTGCTGAAGTGGAACAACCCTGCGATGATTATTATTGCTTATTGTTATGAATTGTTGTCTTACTCTCTTTTTTTTAATGTGCTCTTTTATATATCTGATATATCAGCTGCAAATATACAAACAGAAGACAGAAAGGAAATTAAAGAAAAGGGTTCCTCAAATTTTAGAAATTCAAACAAAGATTAAAGGTATCAAAACTAAAGCCTTTAAAAGTTTAAACGGATTTCATATATCCGGTAGTTACACATTTGGTTGAAAAAGAACATGACAAAAAAAATGCTGAAATTTTTGTAAAACCAAAATTCCGTTCAACAATTTCAAGTAAATACTGTAAAAAACAAATTTTCATTATTTCAGATTTTTTGAAATTTTCATAAAATATTGTTTGTCGGAAGCTTTGATGTCTCAAAAGGAATTTCAATTTTGAAAGTACTCTTAAAAAGAATTTTGCTTTTAATAAACAATCCAAATTCCAACTGAAAAACTCTGAACTTTAAGCCACCCCCGAAAAGTTTAATCTCCTCCAAAACAAATGCAAATGCTTTTTACTCATTCTCCTTCTTTTAAAACACGCAAACTTTTATCATCCATTTTTGATTTACGCTAATTCCATTGAAAAAAAGATGCTTTTCGCTCTTTTTTTTCTTGCAGCAAAAAACCAATCTCAATTTAAATCTTTTTTTAAAAAGCTTCTTTTTTTGGTGGGGTTTTATCAAATAAGATTTAAATTTAAAACGGAAATGTTCAAAGAGAAAAAAAACAGTTGCTTGCATTCCAAATTTTTTTTCTTTGGTCAATGTTCAAAATCCATTTATATCTTTTAAATAGATGTTTTTTCTTTCGCTTTTGGAATGCCAATCACATAAAAATTTCTGCCTCTTTTTTCAATTCAATTTAATATTTAAAAAAGTGAATAAATAATTCAAATATCCGAAAAATGGGAAAAAGCAGGCTTTTTTTGGAAAGCTTTTTGACGGATAAAAATGGAAACCAAATGAAATTAATTATATAGGTGGAAACATTGTTTGAAATTAATATAGTTTCATTAAAGAGTGAAAAAAAGTGTACTTTCAACTTTTTAAATTTAATAAATTTTACAACAAAAATTCTACAGTAACCTTTTTTCGTCTTGAAACAAATGTTTTAACTATTTTCAATATGCTTTAATATATATCAATCTTAATCAAATCTGTTATTCTAAAAACATATTTAAGATAAAAACCAACCATTTGAGCTACCAGTTCGCATTTTCCATTCCATTGTTTTGATAAGTTCATCCACTTCATCAATCTTTGATGCATGAGATGATGGATATTCAGGTTGTTGTCGACGTTGCGACAATTGTCTTTCAGTATCTGCAGTTGTTTCCTATAAAAAAACATATATCTTTGTAAAGTTTTTCTTATATTTGTGATACAGTTGCATTCATTTTATTTTGGCAAAAAATACCAAAAATAATATTATAATGTCACACAAAATGTGTCATAGTTTGTTTTAAAATCTAATTTCTCCATATTTTGTCACAAATATTTTTGTGTAGTCATATTTTTGATGTAAAAAGCTTTTCTTTGTTTTTTTTTGCGTTGTTTTAATACATATGTATTTTTTTTGTTATAAACAAATCGTTCACTTTTTTGAAAAATTCTGTCACTTAATTTTGTAAAAAAAGGAAGATTAGTGCCGTTTTGTTTTTTTTTCCATATTTTGGCACACGCCGAAAAAAAGAATAAGCACTTTAGAAAAAATAAGCTTGAAGTTGAAAGAAAAGTGGATTGTTTTAGAGAGATTTTTTAATGTTTTTTTTCTTTTTTGGCATTCATTTTTCATATTTGTAAGAAGCTTTTTCAGAAGACAAAATAAAATAGAATGCTCTCAGTTTTAAAAAAGATAAAAAAGAAATTTGTCTAAGATGCCATCGTCGACGAAGATGCAGAAAGAGAGAGAGAGTAATAAGGAAATGAATTTGACGAATAAAAGAAAAAAAGGGTTATTTTTATAGAAAAAAGAGCGAATGTTGTTATATTTTATGATCCGTTTTTTGTGACATATGTATTTTTCTTGTGGTATCATTTTTTATATTTATTCTAAAATTTTTGATAAAGAAAAGATAAAAGTTCAAATTGTTCCTAGAACGAAAACGAAACCATTCTTTTCCCAAATTTGTTTATTGAGTTTAGAAAACAGTTCAAAAAACCCTTCAAAGTTCAACCCCAAAATTTCAAAACCAAAATAGACATTTTTTCAAACTTTAGTTGATTGCAAAACGCCTTCTAAAAAAATAAAAAATGACATGTTTCCGCTGATTTCGAGACGATGATTATTTGCAAAACCAAAAAAAGAAAGAAACATTGCTTCATCTTTTTTGCCGCTGCTGTTGTTTTTTTGCCCTTTTACATCTCTCATATCAGAAAATAGAAAAAAGAAAAAAGAAGAAAGCAAAGCAAAGCATACAACAATGCACTTCAAATTTGCTTTTCTCCAAAAAACATTAGCCTCCTTCTGAAACTTAACAGAAAAAAATAGAAGAATGTATTTTTTCAGAAAAAAAGATAGCAAAAAAAGAAGAAAGATACATTTTGATTTTGGCAGACAACGAATGAAAAAAAAGAAAGAAAGAAGTTGTTTTCCTACGGGAATTTAATGCTTCTTCTTTTTTTTGTTTTCAGAAAAAAGAAAGAAAAAGATCTTTCTTTTTTCGATGAAGTCTTGAAGTTCATTGAAAAAAAGAAAGTAATAGGGGCATTTTTTTGAAAGAAAATAGAAAAAAGATGCAACAAAAAAAGGAAATAGAAATTGTTTTCAAATTCACAAATTTTGTTTATTTTGGCATCTTTTTTTCCCTTTTTTTCTTTTGTTGTGCCTTCTTTGACTTTTTAGCATTTAAAAAAATGTAACACAACATTTTGTTTTTGTGTTGAAAAAAAATAAAGATGAGTAAAAACAAAACAAAAAAGAAGTGAAAGGATCAAATTTTTTTTTGAGGGGAGAAAAAATGGGATATTCAAACATGTTTGACGTACATTGTTTGGATGGCTTTATTTGAGTGGAAATAAAAATTTAAATGCAAACAACTTAGTCTAAAAGGGATAACAGCAGGGGATGGGATAAGCTGGATCGTGGGAATTTTTTTGCAGATTTGAAGTAAAATGTTGATAATTTTGCATTTTAATTTTTTTAAATCCTTTTTTAAAAGGATAACATATATGTTATATGACATGGAAAAATCAAAGAAAAGCTTTTGCAAAAAAATAAAAGCAAATTTGATAAATTTTTGGGTCAGATATAATATATCTCTAGGATACACTATATCATTTTTTTTTAAAAACCCTAAAGAAACAAACCTGATAAATATGTGCAACTGCTTGAGGGGGTAATCTTTCAGGAAGATTACTGCGTTGAAATTGATTTGCATATTTTTGTCGATCTGTTAAACCAGAATCACGAAGTTGTTCAGCAAATGAAGATTGGTGTGGATGTTGTTGTTTTGGCCGATTAATTGTTGTTGAAATAATTGTTGGATCAATTTCAGCTGCAGGAGTTTTTGTTGCAAATTCATGAATATATGATTGTGGATTTGAGATATATGAAGAATTTGATGATGAATTATAGCTGATGTTGCCATTATTAATTGGTTGTTGTTGCTTTTGATGTTGATATGATGGTTGTTGAAGTGTTGATGGATGAGTTGATGGAAGGGTTGATGAATTGTTGGTTGTTGATTTTGTTGTTGTTGAATAAGATGAAGAATAAACATTATTTGTTGATGGCTTTGGAGATTCATCTTTTTTTGCATAAATTGTTGTTGATTGTTGAAGGGGAGGCGGGGGAGGTGGAGGATAATCAGGAGGGGCAACATCATTTGAAGAAAATGAATATGAATATGATGTCGTTTGGGGTTGGGGTTGTTGATAAATCGTTGAAGAAGTCGAAGAAGAATAAGTCGAATAATTGTTATTATTATTATTATTTAGAGGTTTTGAAGAGGGGGAAGAATATACTAAAGGCTGTCCATATGAAGTTGTCCATTTTGATGTTTTTGAAGATGCTTCAGGGGTTAAAGTTGCAGCACGATTTAACGAATAGGAATTGATGCTTGAGTTACTGATCGGCAGAGATGGGTTGGAACTAATGGACGTTGCATGAATCGGCGTTCGGGCCAATGTTGACTAAAAAAGTTATTGCTTATCAATTTTCTTATCACTGATATGATAAAAACTTACTTGAAATTGGTCATTGATCGTGTTATTCTCCCGATATCCCCCAGAAGAAAGCTCAGGCGATCCTCCCAATAATTGTTCTGATTGAGGTGTGAAAAGCGATTGATTGTGCTGGGTCTTGCGCAAATTAGCTGCTGCGTGCTGGAGTGTCTCAGGGTGTATGTTGGCAAGAAGGGATCGGTTCGACGGGTTTTCGGTGGGACGTATGCTCCCGAGGTTGTTACGATTGGTTGGCGGCCGTTCGCTACGTGCCAATATCTTCGTCTAAAAAATGATTATTCGTAAATATTTTTTGATAAGTATTTTATCATTTTGATGCCAAAAATTAAGCTATCAAAGTTGACCTACTTTTGACAAGCATATTGTTAAATAAAAGTTTATCAAAAAATTAATTTATTTTAAATATAACTTACGGTTGGCTGTAAAGGGGGTGGAGGAGGCGGGGCTGGCGGTATGGATGAGCTGCTTGCCATTCTGAATGTGATTCAGCTTCAAGAGCAAGAGCTTCAATATCAGCAGCCCGTCGAATATCAGCAAATGATCGACTTCGTTGACTAAAAACATTATTTTATTAAAAAATTATTAGTCACAACTTTTAAAAATCATCATCCTCTTTTTTTTGCCGCAAAAAAAACTTATATCCGCAAAAGTATCAATCATGTCAAAAAAAGGAAAGAAAGGGATGACATTTTCAAAACCCAATCCTGTCACAGATATCTCTTCTAATTTTATCCTTTGATTATTTAAAAGTTCAAAAATTGGGATGAATAAAGATATCAAAAATATTTGTGTCGTTTAAAAGTTTAAGGTAAATTAGAAAATTTAGGTGAAAAATTAGGAAATATCTCTTTTTTTTAGTTGCAGGGTTGCGCAAAATTAAATTAAAGCAGCAAAGATAAATCTGTGTCATTTAAAAGAGAGGGGCAAAAACGTTAATTTCCTTTTTCTTTTCTAATCAAAGACAAAAACATGGTGTCAACACCTTTTTTTATGATTTCGGTTAAATTGAAGAACAAAAAACGAAGGAAAGAAAAAAGTTTTTGTAATTTTATGAAACAAAATACAGATCATTTATGCTCGGAATGCCAATACATATTAGAGAAAGCAAAAAAACCTCATCAAAAATAGAAACAGCAATAACGCTATTTGGTTTTTTAATACATTTTTTTATGACTTACAAAAATAATGTTTCATAAAAAAATTTTTTATTATGAAAGGAAAGGGAAAAAAAGAAAGGAAGGAAGGAAGGGAGATGACTCATTTGAATTGAAAAAAAATATCACAACAACAACAATAAAGCCTTTGGCAAATGGAATGGAAAAAATGAAGCATTTAGAATTTGGTGGAGATAATTTTGAAAAAAGCAACTAAACTAGCATATTTTAGTTAATACATAAAAGATGGATTTATTGACAAATCTAGGAACATCTCATCAAGAAAAAACATCCCAACTTTTTAGATATCAAAAAATCTGAAACCTGATATCTTTTTACATCTTTAAAACTCATATTTTGACCAAATTTTAACTTGTTTTACATTTAATCCTTCTGTTACAATCTCAAACAACAACTCAATTTCCAGCTGGAATAAAAAAAAGTTTAAAAAAAGAAAAAAAGAAAAAACCTAAAACATTAAAATAAACATTTCTTTCTTCTCTGATTTTCCTATTTTCCGATCCTTAAATGATGAAAAAATCGAAGATTGAGACAGGTAATCCCCCCTTTTTTTCCCTTCCTTCTTTTTTCGCGTCAAATCGAGAATCAAAAAAATGCACACGATCGTTTCATTTTTCCCCTATTTTTGTTTTATTTTCAAAAAAATCTACAAAAAAAAAATTGGGGGTTTAAAATCAATAGCGGTGACAGAAAAAAACGATCATTTTTTTAAACAAATTTACACTGATCAAAAAAGTGAAGGGTATTTTTAAACAATGAAATAATTTTTTTTCAATCAATTTTTTTGGCATTTTTGAAAAAAATGAACAAAATGGGTATCTTTTTGTTTGAATGTTAAATTAAAGTGAACGAATGAAATGAAACTAAATTGATGAGTTTAGAGGTCAAAGGAAAAATATTTTTAAAATAAGAGAGTCAGTTAAACGGCCGACCCAAGAGGCATTAATTCATTCCAAAAAAGCAGGGAAAAAAAGAGAACAGCAGCAGCCGATGGCGGGGCACCCGGTATCGGACGATGCTATTTTTTGCGAAAAACAACAAAAAAATATGCACGCATTTGTTTGAAATCAAAAAAAGTATTTTGTTTGTTTAAAAAAATTTAATGCATTTTTTCTTATCAAAAAAGCATTTACGCAAAAAATTTGCTCAATAAAAATTTATTTTTTGCAGTTTTGGTTTAGAAAATTGATAAAAGGAGTAAAAATATGGTTATAAGAATTTATATCATAACCTTTTATTTCAAATGCCAGGATGAAAAGCGTTTGCTAATAAATCTGATAAATGTGACTTGAAATAATTTTTGGAACCAATACTACAAAAAAGCATGCAAAAAATCTATTTTTTCCCAAATTTTAAAAGCAGCTTTTTTCCAAATTTGTTAATTAATTCAATCTAAAGCTTTTGTTTTTTTTATATTGCCTTAAGCTAAGCGTCTGCTGTTGCTGTTGCTAAAAAATGACATAGCTAAAAGCAATGAATTTTTAACAAAAAAAGCTTAAATGCCTTAAAAAATGCGTATGCTTCTTTTTTATGCTCAATTTTTTAATCCCTCTAAAACAATAACCAACAACAACTTTGAAGCATCCATCTACAAATAAACAACTGATAAACTTTACAAGTACACAGAGATTAAAAAGAGATAATCCTTTTGGAAAGAAAAAAGGTTGTTGCAATCAGTGACAGGTACTACCAATGTTGTTTTAAAAACACCTTGATAATTTCAGTTCTTAAAAACATGATTGAACTTTTATCATTCATTTGTTTTTGAAAAAATTAAAAAAGCGGCTGACCAACAAAAAGAAACGTGAAAAAGACTTGAAAGTAATCGCTTTTTTCTTTTGTTTATAGAAAATAAATTTTAGCAGAAAAGCAAAATTTAAAAAAACTTTCTGAGCTTATTTGTTCTATTTTTGGAATTTAAAAATAGATTTTGCTATTATAAATGAAATATAAACTTACTGTGGAAGAAGATACTGTGGCAGAGGTGAAAGATAACTATTCATTTTTAAAACAAATGAAGTCAACCAAAAGTTTGAGCTGTTTGATGGAAGTGCTAAAAAACAAGTAATAAATGTAAATTTTGAGAGCATAAAATAAAAAAAAAAGCTAAAAATAGTAATATCAATGACCGAAAGAAAAAAATGGAAAAATTTTAATCAAAAAAACCCGGCAATGGACATTATTCAATTTTAAGCTTAAGCTCAGGTCTGCAGAGCTTTAACAAATCCCGTGGCATCAAAAGGAAGCAAAGGTAATGGAGAAAATGCAGGGAAGGAAGAAAGAAAGAGATAAAGACATTTTTTCTAAAACAAAAATAGCAGCGGCTGTTTTGTTAAGATCAACACAAAGAAGAAAGAAAGAAAACGTAATCTATCTCTATTTCTCTCTTTGTCTCTCATTGGCATTATCCCTGCCGATGAAAAATGTCCTGAAACAAAACGCCCACGATGAAAAATAGCTTGAAAACTTTATATTTGTAAAAAATGGGAAAATAAATGCCTGTGATTGAGTGGTGGGGAAGAAGAAGAAAAGGGGAGACAAAAAAAACAAAGGAAGTTTATCTTTCAAATCATTGCTAAAAAAAGTGATGGAAAACTCATGGACAACGACAAACAGATGGTTTAAAATAAAAAACATATGGTCAAATTTTTAAATGAGTTTACGTTTTAGTACACTTAAAAATACGTAGACCGTTTGTATAAAAATGTATCATGGATAGCTAGCATAGATATTATCTGTGATAAGCCATTAAAAATATTCAAAATTATAGAAGCAATAAATGCAAATACAAAATCAAAAATATATTTATGAAACTTTTTTTTAGGTTTTGTTTCACGGTAATTATTTTAAATAAAATTGATGTTTCTTTTTCTCACTTTTGCAAAATAAACTTTCAAGAATAAAAAATAGATTTTCCAAAAAATGAATGTTCTAAATCTGAAATCTCAAAGGTTCACGATCACTGATTGATTTTATCTGCGCAAAACAGTTAGTAACTGTTGTCGCGCCCCAACAAACATCGCCACCGCCACCCAGCCCCGTATTTAGAGGGGGGGCACTGGGGGCCCGTGCCCCCTCTGAAATCAGAAATTTTCTTTGATCTTTTGCCGCTTGCGGCAAAAGTTCAAAGGCGTGCCCCCCCTGAAATCAAAAGTGCCCACCCCGAAATTTTTTCCTGTATACGGCGCTGCCGCCACCGCCTCCGCCACCGGTGGCGGTGGCGGTGGCGATGGTGGCGCTACTGGCGCTACCGGCAGATTTTTTTTGGTATTTGTAAACAATAATTTTACTTTTTAAAGAATTCTTAAATTTTATAAGCGTAAAACAAAAGGATGAATTAATCCATCAGATTTTGCAATAAAATCATGTTTTGGGTTTTCCGAATTAAGGATATTATTTACAGATCACAGAAGATTATTTTAATTTTTTATGTAGAAAAATCTGAATTATTTACAGATCACAGAAGGATTTAG
>CABFKO010021909.1:18266-35134 GCA_901766855.1 Panagrolaimus sp. ES5
TTAATAATCCATGCTCGATTAAAATGTAAAAATACAAAAACAAGAAAAAGTGAAAAAATTAATAAAAATAGAAGTACCATTAAACATGCACATACCCACCTAAAAATGATAAAAAAAATATGATTAGAAAAAATACAAAGAAAAAAATGGGGCGGACTTGATAAATGGAATATCATAATGAAGGGGAACATACATGGGAGTATAATATGGCTTCATTGCATATCCAACACCTTCTGTCCATCCATGTAATATCCCAAGGCCTGTTTCACCAGCTATTAAAACAATCATCTCAAGTACAAGTACAACCTTAAAAGAAAAAGCTTTTAAAAATATTTTATCTATTTAATATTGTTTTTTTTCTATCAAACCTGATAATCTGTACTTCCAGTACTCGGTAATGGTTCAATATTTGACATTTTTAAATTTTAATTTTTCAATCTATCACCTCTTGACCGTCGGCTGTCAATAATGGTTCTGAAATATGAAAAGAAAGTAGAAAACCGAAATTTATGCAAATTTTACTCATTTCAAAAACCGTTGCATGGCAACGCGCAAAATTCACTGTTGCGCGCAAAACAAAAAATTGTTTTGACCGGTTATTTATTGTTTTGCATTTTTTCTTTTACTTACAATTTGTTAGGATTCTTTTTCTTTCACCAATAGCAACAAAGGTTAAAATAGTATAAAATTTGATGAAAAAAATAACATTCAAATGGTTGATCATTTTTTGAGCTTAATGTTAAAAAAAGAATTTGGAAACATAGGAGTAAAAAATTTATTTAAAAAAATCACAATTTGCAAAAAATTACACAACTTTGAATACAGCAACAAAAGGTTAACAAACAATAACATTACAAAGTAAAACAATTAAGTTGCCATTGAACAGCAAATTCAACATTAGATAATTCGTGTTTTTTTGAAATCGCTTTCATAGTTCGAAGTGTTTCAAGAAATTCCGATTTAGGAATTACTAACTCATACCGATTACTGCATTCACAATGTCGAGAAAGGAATCGAACTGCAAGTTGTTTACATTGAACACATCGCCTATCTTGAAGTGTAAAAGCTGTAACCATTTTAGAAAGTCTTTCAAGAAGAAGTTCTTCGATAATTTCTTTAGAAATTTCAGCATTACAATGAGTACAACGAAAACCTGTACCATCATCTAAAATAATAAAATTTCAAAGACATCTGTCTGCAGTCATAAAGAAAAAGCTTACCAAAAATATGAGCACATAAATCCAAATCAATACATCGATTACAAAAAACACAGAAAAGATTTTCTAAAACACAAACAGATGAAGGTGGATGCCATTCCAAAGCACTGGTAGGCAAATTTGTTGACAACATTTGAATTAATTGAGATCTCAAATTCTCAATTGGGTCAGAGATCATTTTGTCAAGACTTAAAGCTTTACAAATTGCTTTAACAAATTCAACAGCAACATCAAAATTATGATCTTCTTCTCCATCAACAAGATTTGCTTCACGATATTCACTATTAAGAATATGTCGAATTTTGATCAATCTTTCAGTAATTTGAAATAATCGAGGACTAAGTTCATTTGAAAGTGTTTCTTGACAAAAACTTTCAAGTTCTTCATCAGATATACTTTCACGAATTTTTGTTGCTGTTAACATCATATATCCAGTAACAACTTGAGAAAATGCTTTTTGGCACTTTTCAGGTAACTTTTCAATCATTGCAAATTTCATTTCAATTCTTTCATCAACAACTATTTCATCATTTTCTTTTTCATCTTCTCGAAAACCAATAGCTGCAAAATTAGTCTAAAAAAGCAAATAATTATTTTGTTGCAATTATTTTATTTCCAAATAATACCGGGTCAATCCATAAACAAGAATTCCATAAATGCAATGGAACAAGTTGAAGTGCAGCAAAGATAGGCTTCATTGATAAAGAATCAATCAACGAAGAAATGAAAAGCCGTGAACGAGTTGATTCAGAATTACCCGTTGATAATACAAGCCGTGAAAATGAACAATAAATAACACTTCCACCCATTCGATTTACTTCAGTAACCAATAATAAACATAACTTTCTCATAAGAATATTAACACTTGAAACAATTGCAGGATTATACATTAAAGATTTAGGATCACACATCCAACTATAAAATAACCACAATACATATGTACACAACGTAGAGAAGCACGTCATAAACCTTACCGATACATATGAACAACAAGTTGATCCGCACAAGCATTTTCATTAACATGAATTTCTTTGATAAGTTCGTGAAAGACTTGCCGAAGAACTCTTAATGCATCACTCACAGAAGCCGCTTCATCAAAATCTGTAATTGTTGCGGTTGGTCGCATTCCTTTTGCAACAAGTTGATCAATTGCAGCATTTGCTGCAGAATTCACAAATCCAATAGATTCTGATGATCCTTCAGCCTCAATAATTCGAACATTTTGAATTAATGCATTTACAGCAACAGCTCCAATTTCAAGTTCAGCAATACAACTTTTTTGTTCAAATCTTTCATAATTAATAACTCTGCCATGATGTTGCTTAAAAGAAACATTATCCCAATCTGCATAAATTCGAAGATCATCAGCTTCTTTTCCACCAAAATCTGGTCGATTATTTTTTGATGCCCAAAGAATATGATTATGTTGCTGTAAATCTCTTGCATACATAATATCAAGTGCTAATGAAAGAGAATCTTCAGGAAGATTTCCCACAGGAATTCCAGCATAATGTGCAATTGCCAAATAATCCTAAAAAGTGTTATAAGAATACTGCATTTTAATATATGCGCAAATACTTACACCTAAATAAGTGAATGAATTCATAAAGTGATGCACAATTCTTTTTACCATTTGATTACCCCAATCTAAAGCATTCATTAAATTTGAAGGTTCTGAAACACGAATTTGAACATAGGGAAAATCTTTCATTGTTGGAATCATTTCAAGCATATCTTTAGGTGATCGAGAACAAAGCAATGTCAATAAAATCGGTTCAGCAGGATTTATTCGAATTTTTTTTAAAGTATTAGATATTTGTTTTGAGGCATCTTTGATTGTAGTAGTTTGAATTGCCTCCATTTTGATATCTTCACAATCAACAGGAAAATAATCGGCTCCTCTTTTTTCGACACTAAAAAAACAGTTACAGTATAAAACAGCAACATAAAATTTGTAAAAACTTACAATTTGATAAATTCAGTTGCATAAAAGGTTGTCAAATTGCATAAATCAATTCTAGCTTTATTTACAATAAATACATAACCTTCTTTAGTATTTGGAGAAATTAAGCCAAAAACAGTTCGAGATCCTTGTGAATATTCATAAAAAAAGATGGTTTGAAAACTTTCCAAATCAGCATAAGCAACATCAGATCCAAGAACTCTTTCAAATTGTTCAAGTCGATAAGTATTTGCTAAAGAATTAATTCGACATGTTGCTCCCATTTGAACAAATGCCCGGAAAAGTAATGGAATTTCTGTTTCATAAATTCCAATAATATTTCCAGCACAAAGTTGCTTATTAAATTCACTATAACAAGTTTAATATACATTAAAAAATATTTATAAATATTATACCTAATATTTGAAGCAAGTTCACTTTCATCAATAATATATTCATAAAGATTATGACATGCTTGCATTTTCGGCAAAATTTTTTGAACCCGTCGACCATTTTTAGGAAATCTCTCATTGATATCATTGATGTAAATAATTCTGGGAACATTCAACATAAATCTTCGCATATTTCCATCAACAAGTGCAAAAACATCAAAAACTCCAGGATTTTTAGTTTCATTAATTTGAATTATGTGCCAAAATTCTGATTGTATTCTTTCACGATTGGATGCAAGCATTTGATCAAGCCGTGTCCTTCCTGCCAGAGGTGTTGCAGAGCCTTTTGTTGCTGAATGAAGAAGATTTCGTTTATGAGCTTTTCTATCTGCTCTCATTCGAGACCATTTCTTTTTCATATATGTTAACTAAAAAATATAATTAGAAAATATTGTATTAAATTAAAACACCAAGGAATCTTACCCATTCATTAAATCCATCTTTTGCCCAAGTTTTTCTTGCAGGAAGTTCTGTAGTTTCTTGTTCAATTTGAGTTGACGAAGATTGTGTAGGCGTTACAGTATCCTTTTTCTTTTTTAACCAACCAGTTAATCGACTTGGAGTAATTGGAATAATCGTTGAATCTTCTTCAACCCTTTTTCTTTTCACAGGATTTCGATCTCCATCAATTTCCATAATTTCATCATCAAGATTTTCTCTTCGTCGATCATCTTCAAATATTGCTGGCATTGGTCTTTTCCGTAAAGGAGTGGTTGTTTGAGATCGAGTACTTTTTGGAGTTGTTGGGGCAACTTTCTTGAAGATATCACTAATCTTTGGTTGAGCAGCCATTTCAATTTTTTGTCTTTTTAATTTTTCAAGCCAATCTGGATGTGCCACACGTGGAACTGGATTTGATATACCTTGTAAAGCTGCTGGAATTGTAACGATCTTCTGAATACAACTTCCAAGTCTTTCAAGGTAATATTGCCAATCAATTAATTCACGAATATTAATATTTTCAGGTGAAATTTTATCACATAATGTCCATTTTCTTAAATAATGTGATGTAACCTTTGGTTCAGCTTGAAAAATTGCTAATGGAATTGTTCGTTCTGTTACAGGAGTAAATGGTGGATAATGTGAGATTAAAAATTTACAAGCAAGACCAGCATTTTTAACCATATCAGGTCCCAAAAATTCTGCTAATCTTTTTGCTGTTGTAATTGATGTTGACTTTTGTGTACCGTAATCTTCCAACTTTCTTGACATACTTCGATTTTCTGCAATAAGATCAAAAAGTTCATCTGTTCGAAGATTTCCACCTTTTGTATGAAGAACATCCAACCAACTATCAGCAACTTTTGCCACAGATTCATATGCACTTTGAAGATCATTCCCACCCAAAAATGCTTTGAAAACATCTTTTTGAAATTCTTTAATAATATTCAATTCACCTCGACGTTTTACTTCAAAGCCTTTTAATTCTGCCAAAGTTCCATCAAAATTAAAAACCGCATAACTAAAATTTGAATATTTCGATGAAAATTTTTTAAGGAAAAAAACAAGTTACCGTTTTTTTAATTTCTTCCCTTCTTCTTTTGATGCAGGAAGAATCATAGCAAGATAAGGTCCATCAACTTCAAAAAAGATTGAATTTTCACTGCTAACTTCATATGTTCCATCATCTTTAAGAGTATGATATTGATCATTTGTAAATCGATCTTTTACAATTGCATTTAGCATTGCGCCTGGGTAAGAAATAGTCACAGGTTTTCCAGATTTAGTTTTAATTGAATAATTTTCTGGGAATGAACCAGGTAACAAACACCAAATACCATCTGTATCTAATTCCAATGGACGTCCAATCTAAAGAAAAAATATTGTAAAAACAAACAAAATCAAATAGAAAAATTTGAACTTACTCTTTCAACAAGTTGTCGAGCTTCGGTAATAATATTTGCACCTGTATGACATACAATTCCAGCCATTTCCATTGAAAACCATCTTGATCCTTTTCTCATTACATATCCGTAAAAAGAATTTAAAATACATTTATGAGCGATTTGAAGGGATTCATAAAGAACGACACGAGCTTGACCAGATTTAACTGCAGAAACATCATCACTTGGAATCAAAGATAAATCATTTTTAGCCTTTTTAAGCATGGCTTTATAATCATAACGACGATCACGAAATGTTCGAACAGTATTAACATAAAAGCCATTTTCACGTTCACAAATTAAACTTGTTTTTTCTTCAATTCTTGTTAAATGCAATTTACCGTATGCTTTTCTACAGTAATCTTGTACACGTTTCTTCTCAATTGCAAGTCTTTGTTCTTTTGGAAGTGAATGAAATGGTTTAGGCGGTTTACCAAATCTTTCTTGTTCAAGTTGTTGCATAACTCTTTCATATTCACCTCGTTTTGCAGGAACTAAAATTAATTATTACACAGTCAATATAGCTACAGTAACCCAAAAAAACTTACTTAATTCACCTCTCCAAACCCAATTCATTTCACGTTTACATTTTGCATCAGGAGTATTATAGACACAAGCAAGACAATCTTCTTCTTGAATAACAGCAGGAGGTTGAAGACGATTTGTTAAAATAATATTCGGATACATTGCTCCAACATCCAAATGATAAATTTTTGGTTTTTCATTTCTAACTGGAGCATTAATTAATTCATCAAGCTTGTCTTGAACTTCTTTAACAACTTCATCAAGATTTTCCAATGTTGTAATATCAATTTCCATTTCATGAATCAATGAATGAATTAAAGTTTCTTTGACTTCATTTTTCAATTGCTCTAAAGTATCAATATCCATTCGAAATTTGCACGGAATATCAGCTCGAAACACCCCAGATTCTAATGCTTCAACATGTCCTCCAACATAAGTTTCTGATTCCAAGAGATGTCCATCTTTAGTCATTTTATGAGTTTCAGCAATTTGTTTGTTTGGAAAAATAATAGATTTGTGAAATGCTTCAACCATTAAAAGAGCTTCACACAATGTACCAGAGCCTTTTCGAAGAACCTGAAAATTAACATGTACATCATTCTTTTTTCATTTTTCTTCCCCTTCATTTTCACTTTTTGTATGATCAAAAACGAATACAAGGGTTGCAACTTGGGAAAGGGGAAAGAGGGGAATTCTCAATCTAAAAACTAAGAATTTAAATTGAATTCAGATAGTAAAACTAAGAGTATTCAATATTTTGTAGAATATTCCTTCCTTTCCCTTTAAAATACATCGCAAGTTGCAATCCTAGTTGATCTATATTCAAAATGGCTTTATCAATTTTCGACATATACCCTTTGGCATCATCTGCATTTCGGTATTCAGAGGTTTATACCGATGATAATTTTGAATATCGGTAAGTATTACTTTTTCACTTTTCGAAATCGAAATTTATAAAATCTTAGGCATGTTACTATCGATCCTCAATTTCGCCGATATGTTCCCCAGCATGTTTTTTTCAGTGAAGAACAATGGCGTTTAATTGGTGTTCAAATGGGACCTGGATGGGAACATTATATGATTCATCGACCTGAACCTCATATCCTCTTGTTCCGTCGAGCAAAGGTTGATTTAAATGAAGTATTTTTAAAATTATTTTCTGATTTTTAAATGGTGTTAAATATATTTTATAATAAAAATTAAAAATTTTAAAAAACTTACATCATCTGGTCCCAATGGAATAATTGTGCAAAGAGCAAAAATAAATGGATGAACATATTTCATGTAAAGATAATAAGTTGATACAGCATCAGAGACGGAATAACTTGCAAGAGTTTGAGGTTTATGCTTTGCCATTTCTAACATAAGTTCAGGATCTAATTCAACTGGATCATATCTCAACTTAGCTTTTGTTGTAGCTTTAAGATTCTGAGAACCAACTGGAAGATAGCTATCACGTTTAACCCATCTAAATTTAAAAAAAAATACTGTAAAAAATATGAAAAAAAAGTTTAACAAATAACCTAAAAGCGTCCATATGAATACAATTGATATGTTTATATTCATCTTGATTATCCTTAGCAAATCCAATTTCTTTTGTCATATCAATTCCATGAAAAGTTGCACGAGCTTCAACGAATGGCCTAAAAATAGCTTGATTTTAGTTATACTCGTTACAAAATTTTTATTTACCAATCAAAAAAATCTCCGTTATAAGTTACCATAATATGAGGTTTTACTTTTAAAACATGTTCAAAGAATTTTTTCAGTAATCCTTTTTCATCCTTTTCATTAAAAACTCGAAATTCTCCTCGAAATTCTGGTCGTGGTGTATATTCAAAATCATCAACATCTTCACTAACAATTTCACGATTGATAATTAAATATCCTCTTCCATCAATCATGTATGAAATCATCATAACTTGATCAATTGCGCTATCAGGAAATTTTAAAGGAAGTTTTGTCGTTTCAATATCAAAAGCACAAACAATAGGTTCAGGAGGATCAATAATATCATCATTTCTTTTAATACTTGGCAATTGTGTTGCTGTATTTCTTCCACAAACACTATACCATAATCCAACAAATATCTTTTCATCAATACATACCCGCATATGATATGGTAAATCATATTCACGAATATCAATAATATATTCAAATACTTCACCTTCTTTATCAGCTCGAAATGCTCCAAGATGTCTAAAAGAGAATGATAAAAAGACATAAAGCAGATGCGTATATCAGATGACATACTGAGCAAGCATAGAAGTGTAATCCGTTGAAGTTTTTAATCTTTCTTGATTTTTACGAATTTGTGGAAACAATTCCTTTTTAAAAGCAGCCATTTCAACCGTACTTGGGAATGATACAAATAAAAATTTGCTTTTTATTCCAGATAAATGATTTTTCTGTAAAAATGAGATTAGGTTAGCCTAACCTTCGTAAAATAGCCTAAGATTTACCAAATCAAGATTCTCTTTTTCAACATGTTCAACTTTTGCTAGCGGATACTTTCTAGTTAAATATGCTGCAACTTGAAATTCAAATCCATGAACGGTTCCAAGATAAAGATAGGGACGGAATGGGTAAGCAACCTGAAAAGATTACATACATAACGAAATTTTAACATCAAAATTACCTTAAATCTATTTCCATTTTCCCCAAGAAAATAAAAATCACAAGCTGCTAATAAGGTTTTTGTAGGACCATCAAATATTTCAGACTAAAAATCAATGTTTAACAATATTTTATAGAATAATAAGATGCACTTACAGGTTGAACATTAACAAGCCAAGCATTAATGCTTTCAGTTTCTGTATAACGTTGATAGCCAAATTTTGTATCAGTAATATCTTTTTCTCTAATAACTCTAAGTCTCTGATCAGTGTTAGCTGATGTACTGAAAGAGTAATATCTGATATAAGAATATCAAAATAAAACTATAACACCTACTCTTTATCTTGAACGAGCAAATCATCCTTTTCAACTTCACCATCCATTTTAGTCAATAAATAAGCAAAAGTGTTTCAGTAAGTATTAAAATGTAATAAAAACTTTAAAAAAGTAAAAAATTTTACTTTCGAAGATTTTTAAAGTCAAAAATTTGCGCGAAACTTTTGCTTTTCTTCTTTTTATTTTAAACACTTTTTCTTTCGCGGATCTTTATGTTTTTGTGTTTCATTTTGCCAAGGTGCATTTTTTAAATTTTGCAACTCTTTTTTCCTTTTTAGTAAAAAAGCTAATAGATCTAATTTATCTTACATATTATCGTTATATTCTTCGTCAATTTTAGAACAATATCAATATGAATAAAGATAATCCAAAGAAGAAAGAAAGTGTTGTAGATCTTTCAAGATTTATTGATCAAAGAGTTCGTGTTAAATTTCAAGGTGGAAGAGAAGCTTCTGGCACTTTGAAGGGTTATGATACTTTGCTCAATCTTGTTTTGGATAATTGTATTGAATTTTTACGGGATCCTGAAGATTCATTTCGATTAACTGGTGAAACACGAGCACTTGGTTTAATTGTTGCTAGAGGAAGTAAGTGCAATTATCTATTAAAAAGCGTTTTGACTCAATTTTGTCTCTAACCAATTTGTAATTTCAGGTGCAATCACTATTTGTGGTCCAGCGGATGGTGTTGAAGAAATTGAAAATCCTTTTGCTGTTGCTGATGAATAATTTTTATTCTGTTTTATTCTTTTTTTTCTGTTGATTGTTCCATGTGTTTTGCTATTTATTATTTTTTACTTTTGTAATAAATGTTGTTCATTTTATTTAAGTTTTTTTACTTGAACATTTATATGTAAACAAAAAATTGAATAGTAGTAGTTTGTTTCGGGAGATTGGCAGGAACCCAAATCACGCTATTTAAATTTATGCAAATTTGATGTATCTTAAAAACCGTTGCGTAGGCAACGTGCGAGACAAAATATTATATTATCAAATATAGCCGTGATTTTCCTTTGTTAAAAAAAAATAAAAGAAAAATTACAAACGACGGTTTTAAAAACATTTATTAAATTTAAACACTTCTATCCTAAAATGACATTTCACAATAAAAATTGAAAATCATACAAAAACATCGATTAACATTTTTCATGTTTCTTCATGTATTTTGTAAAACTAAAATGTTATCGAAAAAACGATCTAAGCCATGAGAAAAAGAAATGTTATATAACATTTGTCAGTCAGGTTGTTTCAATGAATGAACAAAGATTGACTTTCAATCGGAAAAAAAAGCAGACGCTTTTTGCTCGTTCGATTTTTTTAGAATAAGATTTTTTGTCGTTGAACCAAAAACGTGCCTTTTTTTCCATGAAAGATTACGTAATTATAAGTTTTAGATTTTAGAATGTTAATTAGACGGCAAAAATTTAATGGATTAATTGAATCAATAAAAAGATATTCAATTAAAGTTAAATGTAAGCCGGAAGAAAGTCCATTATTATCTCTTAAACCAACTCCAATCCAAATAAAAGCTGATTCAAATGCTTTAATTGGTGAAACACCTTTAACAGATAAATTTGGTCGTTTTCATTCATACTTAAGAATATCATTAACAGAGAAATGCAATCTTAGATGTATGTTATTTTTTTATTCCATAACTAACTTTAACTCTTTTTTTTTTTGAAAAAAAATATTTAGGTCAATACTGCATGCCGTTAGAGGGTGTTCCACTTACCCCCGCCAGCCATTTACTTACATCTGAAGAGATTATACGGATTACTCAAGCTTTTGCGGAACTTGGAGTTGATAAAATTCGTTTGACAGGTGGTGAACCAACAATGAGAAAAGATTTAATTCAAATCATTGGTATGTTTCATGCAAAAAAAATGGATTAAATAAAAATAAATCTTGTTTAAAGAAGGAATAGGAAATGTTTCGGGGATTCAACAAATTGGAATGACATCAAATGGTGTTGCATTACATGGAAAATTAGATAAATTAATTCAAGCCGGACTTTCAAAACTTAATCTTAGCATTGATACATTACATGAAGCAAAATATGAATTCTTAGCTCGTCGACCTGGCTTTAAAAATGTTTGGAAAACAATTGACAAAGCTGAAAATTTATTTGATATGTTAAAAGTTAGTTCGTTTTTTGTGGTAGCGTAAATTATAGAAATATTACAGTTAAATTGTGTGGTTATGCGACAATTTAATTTGGATGAAGTTGTTGATTTTGTAGAATTGACACAAGATCGGGTAGATTTGAACAATTACAATTCCTAAAAAATATCATTTTCAATTTAGAAATTAGATATTCGTTTTATTGAATTTATGCCATTTGGTGGGAATGATTATGCATTGAAAAAATTTGTTCCATACAAAGAAATGCTTGGAAAAATTATTGAAAAATTTGGTGAAATAGAACGTCTTCAAGATCATCCAAATGATACAAGCAAAGTAACACTTTTTTTAAATTATTATTAATAAAACCTTATTTTAAGGCATACAAAATCAAAGGATTCAAAGGTCAATTTGGTTTCATCACTTCCATGTCTGAACACTTTTGTGGAACATGTAATCGTTTAAGAGTTACAGCAGATGGAAATTTAAAGGTTTGTTTTTTTTATACCTTATTAATTATACACCATCTAAGTTTAGGTTTGTCTTCATGGTAATGCAGAAGTTTCTCTTCGAGATGCACTTCGAGCTGGAACAAATACCGAAGATTTACAAAATATTATTGGACAAGCTGTGTACAAAAAGAAGGCAAAACATGCAGGTAACTATATCACCTAATTTAACATTTAAAAAATAAATTACTTTTTAAAGGTATTGAACAACTTATGAGTATTAAAAATAGACCAATGATTTTAATCGGTGGGTAAAAAAAGGCAAGTTTTTATACTTGAATTTATAAGTAATGAATATTTTTTAGACAACCATATCAATTCATTATTTTCTTCATTAGTTAGTAGTTTTTTATTTATTCATATTCCTTCTATTAATAATATTCGTAATTATTCAACTTTAACACATATAAATCAAGAGGGTAAAGCTTCAATGGTTGATGTCTCTTCAAAAGTTTCAACAACTCGTGTGGCACTTGCTCAATCAAAAATAAAAGTACGTTTTTTGGCATCTATTTAGTTATTTTGGTTACTAAGAATCCGTAAAAAAGTTTTCAAAATTTTGATTTACTCTGTCTGATTATTTTATTTATCTTGGAGATTAAGAACCCTTAAACAAAGTTAATTAAATTTCGCTCTATTGTATTTGAGTGTGTTTATGCAAATTTTTTAACAATAAAACTTTCAGGTTTCTCCAATTATAATGAAAGCTTTAAAAGAAAATTCCATAAAAAAGGGTGACGCTTTAAGTACTGCACGGATAGCAGCAATTATTTCGGCTAAAAAAACATCAGATCTTATCCCACTTTGTCATCAAATTCCACTTTCAAATGTTCAGGTCAAATTCTTCTTTGACGAGGTTTGACTAAAAAAAATTATCAAAAAGAAAATAAAATACTCGTTTCTTTTAGAATGCTGTTTTAATATTTTCTCGTGTAAAAACAACTTGGTTAACCGGTGTTGAAATGGAGGCATTAATGGCTTCATCAATTGCTGCATTAGTTATCTATGATATGTGTAAAGCTTTAGGACATGATATGGAAATTTGTGAAACAAAATTAATTGGGAAGCTCGGGGGTAAAACTGATCATGGAATTGTTGATTTTGAAAAATTGCGTTATAAAAATTTGATATAAAAAAGTGAATTTTTTTTCTTTATTGTTTTATTTGTTATTAATTGGTTATCATCATCAACAATTAATTTCTTTTTACTCGTGCGGAAAAAAAGAGAGATAGAAAAAAAGGAGACGATTGATTGCGGTCAATACAGGTCATTCGTAACTGGAAAGTAAAAAAGAATGCAAAATAAAATAAATGCAGTTGTACAGTTTTTGTTTTAACATTTTTCTTTTTTACTTGATTTTCATCTTCTTTTTTTGCAAATAACATAAAAGGAAACAAAAAGTCTTCCGTTTTCATTTTTTATTTCTACGAGAGTCTTGGCAAATCGCCGATATGTGCGTCCAAAGAAGGCCTTTTGCTTGAAAAATAAGAAGGAGGCAAAGAATGATTGACAATCTTGCCCCGTTTTTTTTTGTTTTTATATATATATATTTATTTGAAGAGATCCACACGCCTTCTATCTATCTCATTCAGTTTTTTTCTCTCCCTTCCATTTTCTTCAATATTTTACGCCATCGCCATGATCGGCGCAGGTCACATTCCGTTGTTCGTGTAAACGCCAAAAAAGTTTTGCGCATGAACAGTAGTTGTAGCAGCAGCATCCATCGCCTTTCCATTTTCTTACTACTCCCCTTCTTTCTTTCGCCTTCTACTAAAATAATGCGGTGTCCTAAATTTTTTTTGACGCCCGAATTTTGCTGTCGTTGACTTTTTTTGCTACTGCTACCGGCTGCTTCTTTAACACTACTTTTTTTACGTAAAAAAAACATTCATTTTGTAAATTAATACCATTTTTTACCTTTAATGCCTATCATTTTTTTTATAATACTAATATTATTGTTTGAAACGTGTTATAAACTTATAATAACATTGGAAAAAAACATAAAAATTGAAGAAGGAACAAAAGATGTTTGAAACAATAAATGTTCATTCCAGTGACTTTTTTTTCAAAAACGTCTTTTCAATTTTTATTTTAGATCAGAACCTGTTTTTTTCGTTCCTCTTTTTTTTCGATTACCGAACATTTTCTATATGATTCTTCGTCACTCACAATTTTTTGACAATTGTTTTCCTTTTTTACATTTTTTTGCCGTTGCAAAAAAAATAAAATAAAAAAGCGGAGAAAATATGTGTATTATTAAAATATGATGATTTTTTTACCTTTGATTTTTTTATAAATTTATCGCAACTACTTTTTTTTATTTATTAACGTCCGTTAAAAAAATCGGAATTTCAAAGAGATTTCCTAATTTTTGCTAATTTGACAAAAATAAAGTTCAAGGAAAAAAAGGTAATTGAATAAAAACCATTGATTACTTGTTTTTTTAACCTTTTTTTGTACCTTTGAGATTGGATTTCAATTTTTTGAGGGCTTTACACTCAAAAATTTGAAAATCTTTTTTGTATTTCTTTGTTTCATTTTTTTTGTTAACGAATGTGTTTTTGTCAAGCTTAAGACATTGGTCAAGCACATCGCTTCTTCTACTTTTTCTTCTTCTTCAGAATCATTGTTCATTAAAGTGCTTTCGTTTTTTCCCAAATAAATGTGATCGGTTAAGTATTTTTACCTTTCCGGTCTTCTTCTTTTTTCTTTCTTTTTAAAATAATATATTTTTTTAAATTCCTTTACTGCGCGATCTTCTCTTTTTTTCTTCTTGTTTTTTTTGCTTCTTTGTTGTTTTTTTGATTATTACATATTATAGAGTATTGATTTAGGTCAAAAAAAAGTAATTAATATTTTTTATTTGTTAAAATAACAAATAAGAATTATTTGCGAGCAATTGCTCAAATGACGACAGTACCGTTGTGTCGGTGTCGAGTTCTTTATATTGGAAGTTCAGTTCCAACAATAACAAAAGATGGCCTTCAAGGCATTCAACAACCTTTACGTGAACGATATCCTGTAAATGAAAATTCTGAAACAAAAGGAATTGATTCATGGTAACTTTTTTTTAGATTTATCTCTTTTAAGCTTCTATATATATTTTTAGGCTTTCTGTTTGGTCAAATGGTATTCTTGTTGAATATGTTGAAGGTGCAAAAAAGACTGAAACAGCATTTTATCCAATTACAAATTTACATTATTGTGCTGCTGTTCGATATGTAAATGTTAGCGGATTTGCAGTTGAAGGTGGTGGAGAAAGATTTTTACCCCTTGATACACCATTGGCCAATCCACCTAATTCACCACATCCCCCAATATTTGCCGCGATTTTCCGTCGTACTACAGGTGTCAAGGTTGAACTTTTTCTTTCTTACTTTTTTTTTTCTCTTTTTCGGCTTTAGTCCCAAGCTCTCTTTTTTTGACCTTCATCATCTTTTTTGTCCTTGTTTTCATCATGAAACAAAATAGTAAACGGATCATCTTAAATGATCTTTCTTTCCTTTTGTCGGCCAAGCGGCTGTAAAGCAAAACGTATGAAAAAGAAGTAGATTAATGTCCCCAAAATTTTTTATGGACTCATTTTCTTTTATTAAATTGATTCGTTACTGATGATGGTAGAGATTATTAGATTATTATTATTAGTATGTGTTATAGGTTCTTGAATGTCATGCATTTATTTGTACCAATGAAAAAGCTGCTAATGCTCTTGTTCGTTGTTGCTTTCATTCATATGCCGATACAATTTCACTTAAAATGGAAGATAAAATTCCTGGTCTTAAAGCAATTAAAGAAGCAAGTCGAAGCGTAACTCCAAGCAGTGATCAAAATATGAGGTTTATTCACATAAAATAAAAAAGTAATAATAATAAAAATAAATGTGATTTTTTTATTACAGTGAAACTCCAAACAATGAAGATCTTTCAAAGGATGAAACAGATTGGAATGAACGTGCAATTGGACAAAAATCATGGCAACGCCGGCAACAAAGTGGAGAATATGATAGTGCTTCACTTTCATTTAGTCTTAAAAATGGAACAAAAAAATCTAAAAAAGGAAAACGGAATGAAAATGAAGGCATGCTTGTTCCATATGAAGGTGCAAATCGAAATAATCATGGAGAACAAGGTGAAATTTATGATACAAATGGAATGCATGATAGAGCATTTATGATGCCACCATATTTTATGCCACCACCTGGTGGTCCACCATTTAGACGTGGAAGTGGTGGATCAATGCCAATGCCACCCCCTGGATTTGCAGCATTCCGTCCACCTCCACCTGGAATGATGCCACCACCACATATGATGCCCCCGCCACCATTTTTAATGCGACCTGGGATGAGACATCCAATGATGATGCCCCCACCACATATTGGTAAATTAAATTTTACTTTAAATTTAATAAATAAAAACTAAATTATTTTGTAGCAGCACGATTTGGTTGGCCACCACCACATTTTATGCCTCCCCCATCTGGTGGTCGATTTGGTTTTATGCCACCTCCACCTCCATTCCGTCCATACTATTATATGCCACCATATATGATGGATCGACCAAAAACTCCCAATGATGGTCCAATTATTACTTCTGCAGAATCTGTATATGATACATTTCCAAGAGGTGGTGGAAATTATGAAGAACCTATTTATATGCCAACAAATGGTGGTCCACCACAATCAAGCTATAAACCAAATTCACCAGATAATCATGAAAGTTATTATGAAGTTTATCGTCGATTCCCCCAAGAAAAAAAGGTAATCATTTTCTTCCATTTTCTAATAACCTAATTAATGTCGTTTTAGCATACAAGTCGAAGTGAATCTGATGTAAGTGTTGATGAAAATCAACATTATTGGGATGCATATGAAGCTAGAATTTATCGACAACCACATTTAAATGAAAAGGCCTTTGCAGAATCATTAGCAGCACGATCCCCAAAACTTAAAAAAGAAAATTCTCCAACTCCTGTTGATCCAAATACAACAATAGTACAAACAGCTTCTTCTTCAACAGCAACAACAAAAAAAGTTGCCGAAACAAATGGAGTTACACCACGCCCACAAACTCCCCCAGCTGATTATGATTTAAATGATCTTCATATCAGTGAACAACAAAATAATCAACATTCACAACAACAACAACAACACACAAAACAAGGACATCAACGTGCCGCAATTTTTTAATTCATAATTTTTAACGCGTATTTTATCTTCTATTTTTTTTTGACTAATTCTTTTTCTAATTTTTTTACTTGCCAAGTTTCTG
>CABFKO010021930.1:0-24075 GCA_901766855.1 Panagrolaimus sp. ES5
TTTTTAAATATATATTTTTTCGAAGACCCCCTGTTCAGTTGTCTACCACATTTATTATTCGACCCAAATAAATAAAAATTTTCGTCAAAAAAAGGAGACATTAATCTTTTTTTTTGTAAACTTCATTTGATTTTTACTCGATCAACTTTCTGTTGTTGTCCCGATTATCTTTTTCATAATCTTCTTTTTTTTAAAAAAAGAAGTTTTTTCTTTTATGTTTTGTATCAACTCATTTTTTTCCATCACTTCTTTTGTTGCAAGGAAAAAAGTTTATATTTTCTGATTTATGCCTATTTTGTTGTACTCAAAAAAAACTTTTTTTTCTGTTCCATCAATGATCATTGACTTATAAGGTTTTTATATTTTTTATTTGGTAGTGTATTGTTATTATATTAGGAAGGAAGTTGGGAGAATATTTTTGATGATGATGATGATGTATGATATTGTGGGAATGAATATATATGAGAGAAAGAGAGAGACAGGCAGTAGCAGGCTACCAATTTTTTTTTCTTCTGATATTCAATTTCCATGTTGTTCGTCGACGTTATTTGTAATTTCACGTGAATGATCAATGTTGCTAGTGCGGGTGGCGGGTGACATATTGATAGAAGAAAAAATAGAACTAACAATAGTATTAACAAATATAAAAAAATATTAAATGTATTTGACAAAAAAAAAGTTCGTTGTTGAAAGGAAGAAAAAAAAGAGAAGGAGGATTGTAAACAACAAAAATCATAGGATTGTTACTTTGAACCTTTATAGTCAAGGCATGTTAGGGCATAAAAAATCTGTTTAGAAAAAAATAAAATTGTTGATGATGATGTTTTGGCCTTCATGTTTGAGTTTTTAATGTATTTTAAAAGTGCATCTTTAAATTTTTTTTATAAAAGTCAAAGTTTTCAATGGATATAAATAGTCGCATCTTTGAAATCTGATTTTGGTAAAAATTTGATAAATCAAAAAGTTTTCAACAAAAAAATTAAATAATCATTCATCGGTTAAGTAAAAGTGGAAGGCGATGATGGAGAAAAGCGTGAATTATCTCTTCTTTTTTTCTGTTTGCATTCATTCAATTTTTTCAATTGCTGCTTTTCAGTGTCCGAAAAATTTGATGATTCATTACTTTTTTTGCTTTTGTTTTTACCCTGAACAATTAATTTGTGGTCACAAAAAAAAGGGTTTGAAACAACTTTGTTCGATCCAAAAACACATTTTCCTTTTTTTTCAGCGCAAAAACGCTTTTTTTTCTGATGCTATCTTTTAACCTCAATTTTTTTTCTATCTTTTCTACCCCAAAATATTAATGATATAAAAAAGGGTTATCTCTTTTTCGCTATCTTTAATCCTTCATTTTTCATTTTTGTGGTTTTTTCCCAAACAAAAAAAGTGCCGCCACCGTTCTATATTTGTGTTACACAAAATATTTTTTTATCAGAAAACTAAACTGAAAAAGGCTTAAATACTTTTTTTTAAAATGATAATTCCTATTCATCATCTTCATTTATCCCTTTGTTATCTCTCTCTATTTAATAATTATATTTATCACATTTAAAAAGAGGTAGACGATGAAGACAACTATAATTGAATGTTGCATAAAAAGAGCAAAGTTTATTTATTTTTGCCCTTTTTTTCACATTCATTTTGCGCGACTCCCTTTTATGTGTTTCCAAGAAATTATCAAACGCCAGACAGAAACCCTTTTTACATTTCTCTTTTTTCTGTATGTTTCTATTTTTTTTTCTGAAAAGCCTTAAACAAATTACACTTTTTTTTCTGTTATATACTTTTTAAGCCCCCTTTTTTTCCATGAAGTTTGTTTAAATTTTAGGTTACATACTTTTTTTTGCCATTCTTTGGTCACGTTCTTCTTCTTTAAACTTCCTTTTAACCGAGTTTTTTTAATAATTTATTTTTAGAAAATTTTTGTAGTAAAACCACCCAAAAACCTGATTTTTTATATCCTTTAAAAATCGAATTTATCAATTCCTAAATGGCAATCACTCACTTTTGATAAAAAAAATCTGATTGGAGTGTGATAAAAAGAAAGAAAATCAATGAAATGATTATTGCTTTTCTTCCTCTGGCAAATTTCCCCCCCCTGCCACTTTGCTTATTTCCCAGTTTTTTAAGTAGTTTAAAGGAAAAAAAATTGTTTTATGTGTAAATGGCAGGCACTTGTTCACCACTTTTTCAGTCTTTCAAATAAATAAAAACCAAAAACTCCTTTCATTTTCAGCCATTTTTTTCTAGCTTTTTTTGCTTTTTTTTGCTTTAGTGAAAAGAATGTTTTTTGCCAGAAATTACTTTTTGATTTTATTTTTCGTTTAAAAATGTGTTTTTTATTTTGACTATATGTTTGTTAGGTTTGAACCACAAGTAAACCGTTTAGGATCGGAACAGTTTTTCCCCTTAAAGTGCATTGACACTGGTTTAATGTGTAACAAAAATATAGATTTAATTATACATAGATTACTGTATTTTAAACCTTTTAAAAGTAAAAATAAATTTTTGAGCTCTATGTCAAATATTTAATGATCGCTAACTTTTTGTATCAAAAAACAGGGTCCAAAATTTTGGGTTATATTTTATTTAATTCCCGCAGACAACATTTTTTTTCTCCTGCGCGAGATAAACGAAGTCAGACATTATTGCACCCGAGAAAACAAAAAAAACACTGTTTTTTTCTATTTTTCTATATTTTTTTCTTGGGAGCAGCAAGTTTTGAGATACACACGAAAAAAAGAAGCACAGACAAACATATTTTTTTTCAAACATAACATTTCATTGGATTGTGCGGTGTGTATGTCTATCAAAAGTTTTTGATGGAGTCTAAAAATATATATTCTTTGAACATACACATACATATATTTTTTAAACCAATCATTTTAGTATTTTTTATTCTATCCAACCTCTTTAAACCCGCCCTAAGGGTTCTGCGCAACAATCAAAAAAAAAGAAGAAAAAAAGATTTCTTCAAAACTTCCATTTTTTGTGGTATCTTAACTCTTTTTTTCTTCTCATTTTTTTGATGAACAAATCACGGGTTTCTCTTTGATATTTTTTTCATTCATTCAATAAATTTTGCCCATTTTTTTAACAACTGATAATCAAGCGTTTTTTGAGGTCGTCAAAAAATTCCATATTTTATATGCTTTTTTTACCGGTTAAAATTAGCTCATTTATTGATAACCTTTTTCCATTTTTAACATTTTTGATTTTATGTTTTAAAGTCCAAAAAACGAAAATTAAAAATAGAAAAGTTGTTAAAAGTTTGCAATAAAAAATTGTTTAAATCACTTCGAGACATCATCGTTAATATTTCTCTAAAACTGTTATATTTATCAGTGATATAAATTCTAAAATTAATTATTTTATTTTAGGTTAACATTTGATTGTTTGTAACAAACTTTTGGGGAAATAATGCCATCACCTCCAGAATTTCCACAATCCATTGATTCATATAATAATGGTGGACCATTAAGTCAACAACAACAACAAATGGAATCCCCACCACAACATAATAATATTATTCCTCATACATCTTCTTCAGCCACTTCAACACATTCAGGTGGAACTTCCCATCAACATCATCAAAATAATGGCCATCATGAATTAGGACTAAAATTAACAAGAGTTAAATCTGTTGAAGTTTGTCGAGTTTGTGGTAAAACTTATTATACCATAATTTCTGTATACTGTATAAATTTATAGGCGATGGTCCTGCTCGAATGCACTACGGAGTTCCCACGTGCTTCGGATGTAAGGGATTCTTCAGACGCACATTAAAACGTACAAAAGAATACAGTTGTAGATATAATGGTAATTGTGTTGTTGATAGATGTATGTTTTGAATTTCCACAAAAGAATTTTTATATATCCCCAAAATATTTTAGATGAAAGAAATTCATGCCGATATTGCCGTTTTAAGAGATGCCTTGAAGTTGGAATGGATCCAAAAGCTGTTAGACCTGATCGAGATGCTGCTGGGCGATCTCATCCAATTCGGCATCGAAGATCTCGAAATTCATTAGGAGAAATTGCTTTAGAAGTTGAAGATGATCATGATGATTGGATTCGCAAGCTACCAGTTGATATGAGAACTTTATTAATGCAAATTATGAATATGGATTTACTTGTGGCACATGGAGATACAACTGAAGATGCAAAAAAGATATATCCCCTACCATTTACATCTCTTCGACAAATTTTAGAAGAGCCACATCTTTTAGATGGTAAACGAACTGAAGTATGCTAATACATGAGCTATTTCAAAAGTACAGTACTCTCAATAATGTTTTTTAGATTCGTTATGAAACATTTCGACAAATTCAAGCTGATGAATTAGCTGCAATTGCACATCGTCGATTAATTGCTTGCATAGATACTGTAGAACATTTATTTAGTTTAATGGATTTACATAATCCCCAAGATAAAATTGCAATTATTAAAAGTTCATATGCTCCATTATCAATTTTTTCTTTTTCTGCTGCCACAGCAAAAATGACAAAACAACGAGATATTTTGTGCCTTTGTAATTATGGATATGTACCACGAGATATTCAAAATACAATTGGTGATTTATTGTAAGCTTTAAAAAAACTTTATTGGGTTTTATTATCTCTCTTTTTATAGTCATTTGGGAAATCGAGTTGTTGATCGTGCCATTGATGAGCTAGTTGAACCATTTCGAAGTTTTAATTTTAAAGATCAAGAAATGGCATTGATGAATGCCATTGTTGTTTTAAATCCTCATATTAAAACTCTTTCGGCTGAAGCTGCTGAGCAAATTGCAGATTTACGAGATCGGGTTCAAGAAACTTTATATAATGTTGTTCGAGAATCGCATCCCAAAGAAGTGGCATCTTCAAGATTTGGAAATTTACTTTTATTTTTGCCAACTATTATGGTAAGTATCTTACCTAAATTAAACCTCAAAACTTTAATATTGAGTCTTGCAACGATTGTTTCTGTATCCGTAATTTATCCAATTCTATTACAGATGCTTGGAACAATAATTTATGAAAATTTGCAATTTGCTCAAACCTTTGGAAAGCAACAAGTTGACGCATTACTTGGAGAATTATTGGATAATTTGGAGCCTGTACATGACGTAAATGGGTTAAATGTTGAAGAAGTTCTTTTAATGGCAGATAATAGTGATCAATTTATTCGTTCTCAATCTTCTTCATCAATTTGTTCATTAAATTCACATTGTTCTGGGAGTTCATTTGAGCAAGGATATTCTTCATCGGCATCTGGATCATGCAATAGAATTCCATCAACAGCAAATTTGCATGTTTCTGAATCTGATCCCGATTACAATGTTACACTTACACAACAGCGATATGCAGATATTCGACAAAATATTGGCTCCCAGCCAATGGATGTTGATTCATGTTGTGGAAATTCAATTATGTCCGGTTCAGATGGTACAACACCAGATTTTTATCAACAACAAAAACCACGATTTTTTATTGAAGGTGGAAATCCACAACCTCTCCATCAACAACAACAACAACCAATTCAACAACAACAACAACAACAACATCAACAAATTTCACATCAACAACAGCAACAACAACAAGTAATTAATGGTGGACATCATATTTTTACGGTTGAAACAAACAATGATCCAATATATGCAACACCATCTTCAAAATCTGCCCATTGTTTATTAAATCGTTTTCCACAACAACAATCATCTTCATCAAATAATAATGGATATAATCAAACATCGAACAATGATATGTATTATTCTTCATCATCTTCACAACAAAATAATGATCCATCAGGAAGTTATGGAAATGGAATCAATGGGCAACCCCTACCACAAATGATATATGATGATAATTCTTCAACAATGACAAAATCCCAATCATATCCATGCTATGGATATTTGCTAGATGATTCAGATTCTGGTCCTCCAACTTTACAAGCCCAACAACAAGCTTTCCTAAATAATCAATCTTCTTCACGTTATTAATTACAGTAACCCATTTGATTTTTTAAAGCTTGTACAGTAACTTTTGTCTTAAAACAATTTCCTTTTTTAACAAAACAAGATTCGCGAAAGCGGGGTAATACTTTCTTAAAAAAATACAATCTCAGAATTTTAATTTTTTATTCTTTTAAATTTTTTATATTTTAAAAGACTTGGTCAGTCAAAAAAAGATTTCTTTCAGTTTTTTATTGTTTTGAATTTATTTTGTTTTTGCAAAAATTCAATGAAAAAAATAAAAGTTATCGTTTTTTAAAAAATAGCTGTTTCAAAACATACATTTTTATTTTATATAATAGCAAAAATAATTCAGATCATTAATAAATTATTTAATAGCAAAAAAAAGATGGTAAAAAAAGGAAAATTCAAAAAAAGCAGCAAATAAAAAATAAACATTACAAAAACATGGAAGGAAGGATGAAAAACAAAGTGCACTTTTGTCTTTTTTTTTTTGAAGCAAAGACTCGAAATAAAAGCGATGATGGAAAAAAGAGATTGTGACCATTTCACACACAAATTTATGTAAAATATATAATTTATTATGATTTTCGTACAGCTTCTTTAAGATCATTTGTAAGCTCTTCTCGATTCTTTAATTCTGTCGAAGTTTCCAAAGTTCGAAGATCACCAAGAATTTGACGAGTTTTTCCAAAATAAACATCACTTAACATTGAACGCATTTTACTTTCCAAATCTTCAATCATTTTTCCAATATTTGAAATATGAGGAGTTTGATCAGATACTGGAGAATCTTGTTCATGCTAAAAACAGAAACCATTAAAACAGAGTTTAATCTTAAAGAAAAATGGTTATTAATGTTACTGTCTATTAGATTATTTAAATAAAACAAACCTGTCGAGTTAATGAACCTCCAAGTTCACAATGTCCAGCAATATCATTAGTTTCTAGCCATAACATTACTGTAGAAGTTAATTTATAATGTGATTGACGGCTGGTTTTTTCCCGTATTTCGATAACATGCATTGCTTCCCAACTACCTTTAACATCACTAAGTGTATCAGCATCTTTTTTAATACATACAACACCAGCAAATCCGGAATTATCAAGATCCCATAAATAAACGCTCGAAATTCCACCTTCATAATACATATCACGATATGCTTCAAATGCGGCATTTGCTTCAATTTCAAGCTTTCGAGTTTTATCTGTGGGAAGAACTCCATCTTCAAGTGGTGGATCATATGCATTTGACCTAAAACAAGAGAAACTTATATATCAGCAACAACAAGTGAATTATTAGGTCTATATTTTTAATATTTGATATTAAAGTAATACATAATAACACTTTTCAAATTATTTAAAGTTTTTAAAATTCAAATGATTTAAAATGTTAAAAAGTGACCAACCATGGAGAACGATAGCTATCACCATCACGATTATAGTCACAAAGAATATATTCTCGACCATTTTGTTTATCTTTTTGAATTCTTAATGGTTGATCAACCATACTTAATAAATCTTGGGTAAGATCTGGACATAACATGCTAATATCTGCAAGATTTTTAGCGGTCATTCTTGGAGGCATGCGTCTCATCAAGTCCAATGCACAATCAAGCCGAGCTTCTGACATCTTTGACAAATTTGATGGTAATTTTTGGCAGTGAATGAGATCCTTAAAAAAATAAAATATATGAATTAGTAAACACAAAAAAACGATGATTCATAAACCAAAGTGCTTGTTCGATTTAGAAAATGTAACTTAATTATTTAATTTAAAATGTTAGGGACCCTTCTTCAATAGAGGGAAAAATAAAGATAAAGTCAAGCCCAAGAAAATAGCCATTTTACAACATATTTTTTTTATTCATCAAAAGCTTTTCTCTTCTTTTTTTCTTTTTTTCGTTGAGAATCAATAAGAGGCAAGCAAAATGATGGCCCTTGCAAGTACGCGGCGCCTGTTACGAACAACGACCGAAAAAAAAACACAGAAAAAAAAGGTCCGATGTAAGTTTATTGGCAAAATATTCCCGAATGCCAAACAAATCTTAACTTCAAAAAAAAACTTATGTTTTGTTTTTAACAGAAATTTATTGCTATAAAATAACGTTTTAATTAGTGTTTAATTATTACACAGCCTAGAGCAATAATTGATAAAGAAGTGGATAAGTATACTTATAATATATTATTAGATTTAGAGTGGTTAATTAGTTTTTAAAAAAAGCAGTACAACGAATTTTGTGGTATAATAGGTGATGAAGCTGTTTTTTAACCAATTGGTTCAAACAAAAGCGTACTGTATTTTTTAATTTTCAAATTTTTAACTTTCTCTAAATAATACAACAACAAAATAACTAAAATCTGAAATTTACTGGGCACATTAATTAAACGAAATTTAATTTTATTTGAATGAAATCATAATATTCCTAAACTTTTCGACAAAAGTTGTCGATGTAGCTGAAAAAACTTGATGCAAATAAATAAGCTTCTAAAAAGTTAACCAACTTTTTTGCCAGAAATACTGTATTAAATTTTGTTTAAATTATGTGTCAAGTAAATTACAAATTATTTGCTAATGCATTATTTTTTAAAGCGTTAAAAATTTTTTTAACTTAAAAATGTAAAAAAAAGGAAGCAAAAAATTACAGTAAGCTTTATGCTGGTCAAAAACAGCACTGACAAATACTGTGGCATATATGACAATGTGGTAATTTATATCATATTATAAAATTCATATAGTTATTTAATTAATACTCAATACTTTAGTGGGCCGAGCAGGGGGCTCTCGTTCTTTGTCTTTCAGGTTTGATCCCACCTGCGTCCACACGTTGGGTGACACCTAAGACTCACAATCAGGCTGCTGGGGGGACCAGTTTTTGGAGGACAATTTGCTTGTAAAAAAGATGCCAAAGATGTAAAAGTTTTTGCATTAACATTTAAATTTTCTTTATTTGGATTACATAATTGCTGGGATGCTTTAAATTGTGCAACTTCTGGTTTTTTAATTTCTTCATTTTCTTGTTGCCTTGGAAATTCGAATAGATTCTGTAAATAATTTTTTGACGTAAAAATTATTCAAGTAATAGTTTTTGTTAAGCATTACTTGAACAGACAATGTTGAAACAACAAAACCCTTCTTTGAAGTATCCCATTTTTGATTTAAATTTGTTTTTACACTTTTTCTCTTTAAACCTTCTTTTTCAAAGCCATCTGAATCAGTTGAATCAGTTTCAGCTAAATTTTCATATGCTGCAATATGAAGGGAAAGGGTGCTATTGTTGGCATTTTTTAGCTTCTTAAATTCATCTTTTTCTCCAGAATCTCCAAGATTATGATTCAAAAAATTGGGATTTTTGGCAGTTTTGTTCCATGAAGTTGAATCTTCTCTTTTTGCTTTTAAATCATTCAAAGCCGTAAAATCTAACAATTTCAATATAGCTGCACTCCTTTTTTATGTATTTTCGATACGGTAAAAAGCAAACCTGATAAACTGATTTCTTTATTTAAAAATAATTATTAATTTCATTTTCGTTACAGAATATCGTTTATGTTTTATTTGAATTTTAGAAAAAAGGACTGCAGCCTTTAATTTTTACCAGAATTTTGAACTTTCCTATCATTTGTAACAACGCTTTTTGAATTCAAATTATCATAATGCAAGCTTTGATTGTTATTTTGATTCAAATTAATGTTACTGTATCGATTATTTAAATTTTTACCAAATAAAGTATCAGCCTTGTCAGACAAACAATAATCTTTTGTTGCCATCTAAAAATTATTATTAATAATTGGCAGATTAGCATAAATCACGAAAAAAACACACAAAAAACAAATTATTTATTTCGAATTTGAAGTTTTTAAACTTCCATTTTGTTGCAGCGATTTCTTAAAGCAACACAGCAACTCTTTTTTGTTTCAAACAGACATCTCTTTTCTAACAAACAATTTCGTAATACTGCAAAGTTGCAATTATGAGAGCGTAAAAATGATGCAACAATAATTTCATTAATATCTTTCAATCAAGATATTGATGTATTATGTCATTTTTTTTTTCAAATACATTTTAAAAACACAAGGTGATAAACGAATTGTTTGATAAATAATTTATAACTCAATTACAGAACTTATTGTTACTGTGTAGATGTTGTTGTTGAATGTCAAAAACACACATCAAAGCCAATTATTTTTGTTAATATCTCTCTTGCAGGAGCTCCTGTACATATTTAATTAAAAATAATAATTTTTATTAAATAAACTTTGAAAAATTAACAATACTATTCAAAAATAAAGCAATTAAACTGCTTAAATGGAACAAGGACAAAAGCGTGAAAAGTAAAAATTAATTTTTTTTGAAATTTGGTTACTGTAATAAATGTTTACTTTAACAATTTTTATCCCTGTTACATTTAAAAAGTGCCACAAAAAACATGGTAAAAATCTACTCGGATTAACTGTAATTCTATGGGAAACTGTTGGGGATCAGTTTTTTTTATTCCCATTCAGTCGTACCTGGAGGCTTTGAAGTTAAATCCAACAAAACACGGGAACAATTTTTGACATTTTCTTTGATTTGTTTTACCATTTCAAGGATAGACTAAAATATTATTTTTTATTTCTAAAATTAGAAAGTTATTAACTTACATTTTCTGGAATATCTTTTCCAGGAAGAGCATTATGACCAGTCATAAAATCCCTTGTAATAAATGGTCGTAAAACAAATGAACGCTTAACACTTTTTTCACCTTCATTTCTATCAAAATGGACGGGAATTGAAATAACAGGCATTTGTTGAATTGAATCAATTACAGAACTTAAATGACGACTTGGTTCTCCATTAAAATCTCGACCAACAAGAACATTGTATACAGTATGATCAGCAAGTTGTAATTCATTTACAGTTTCTTCAGTTAAATAAGTTTCAGTAATATCAGTAATTGGTTTATTAATCGTTGAACCAAAAGCATACACAACACTAAAATTAATTGTTCATTAGAAAAATTACTGTAGAAAAATTAAAGATTACCGATTAATATTATGTATCAAATTTGGCAAACGTTTTGCAATTTTATCCAAAATTTGCCATGGAATTGGGCTTTCATCTGATGAAAGTGCTGCCACATAGCTATAACTTCGACAATCACCTTGCACGCCAACAGATTGAATTGGACAAATTGTGACTCGTAAACGATCGTCAAATTCATTAACAATTTGTTGAGCTTTTTTACAAGTTATTTCAAAATCTGCATCAATAAATGCTTTATTTGCACATAAAATTCGAATAGCTAATCCTGGACCAGGAAAGGGATGACGTTGAACAATATCATAACGAAGACCAAGATTTTTCCCCAATTCTCTTACTTCATCTTTATGAAAATCTCTAAAAAATAAATATTTTTAAAAACTACAGTATGCTGTTTTTAAAAACTAATTACTTTAATGGTTCAACAACTTTTCCAAGTGCTCGAAGTTCACGTACCAATGCTGTATCATTGTGATGGGTTTTAATGACAGACGCAAATCCAGAAGCAAGTTCACTTGCAGATTCAATTAAATCTGGTCGAAGTGTTCCTTGAGCAAAAAACATATCAGTATCCAAATTGAGTTCTTTCATAATTTTATCTTTACAATTTATAAATGTATCACCAATAATTCTTCGCTTATCTTCGGGAGAGGTTGTTTTGCTCAGGGGCGGTGTTTCAATTCCATTTTTATCAATAAATTTTCCATTCATAAAATCATCAACACAATTAAAACCTATAAAATGATTTACAATTGCATCAGGTTACTGTAATATCAAAAACTTACGATGAATTTGTACATGAAGATCTTTCTTTAAAGCTTCCATGACTCCAGTACTTTCATTTAATCTCATAAAACCATTATCGATATGAATTGCAACAATTCTTTCAGCACCCAAAGCTTTTGTTAATAATGCACAACCTAAAATCATATTATTTATATACATTCATATGAAATTACCGTAATCCAACAACTTACAAACAGCGCTATCAACGCCCCCGGAAACCATAACAAGTACAGATTTATCCCCAACAACCCGTTGAATTTCATTAATACACATTTCTTGCCGATTATCCATGGTATAGCTTGCTTTTAATTCAGCAATTCGACGAAGAAAATTTTCAAACATTGCTGCACCATTTTCAGTTAGATCAACTTCTGGATGAAATTGTACCCCATAAATCTTCTTTTGTTTATGTGCAATTCCAGCAACCAATGGCCCACTTCGAGCAATAATATCAAATCCAGATGCAACCGTTTTTTCGGTAACAGAATCACCATGGGTTAAAAGGACACTAAAAATTAATGAATTCTATCATTTAAAAAAAATTATTTTATAATTACCGTTGAACTGGATCTAAAGCATGAAAAAAATCTGATGTATTATCAACATCAATATCTGCTTGGCCATCTTCACGAAGCTCTTCACGTCCAACATTTCCACCAAATTCTTTATTAATTACCTAAAAAAATTTATACAGTAACCACAGCAGTTGAAATATAAAGTTATACTTGAAAACCATAGCAAATGCCTAAAATTGGTAGACCAAGTTGAAAAATTTCAGGATCATATTGTGGGGCATCTGGGGCATACACAGAATTTGGTCCGCCACTGATTACGATAGCATTATATCCATCTTCAACAATTTTTGATGCCGGAGTATTCAATGGCAAAATTTCACAGTATACAGAAGATTCACGAATTCTTCGATCAATTACCTAAAACTTTAGTGCTAATTTTATTATTACATAAAAAGACAAAAAATTTACCTTTCCAAATTGAGCACCAAAATCCAAAATTGCAACCCGTTCCGTGATAACCCTTAATTCTTCAGCATTTTTATTGATAGTCATTTTTTAAAAATAGTTTTCTTTTAATATAAATTTATTTATTCCTTCCAAGTCTGTTGATCAGTTGTAATGTTACAACATATTTCTAAAAGCAAAAAAAAGATATGAAAAAATTGCCACAAAAAAGCGTTTAGAAATTTTATAAACCGGAAAAAAAAGGCAGACAAATTTTAAAGAAAAAAAGAATATCCTTATTAAAGAAGCAGTTTGAAAAGCTTTTTATAGAAATATTAATAGATGTTTAACAGTATTTTTAAAGATTGTTTAAAAAATTTATCAAACAAAAAAACCGCAATCAAATATTTGAAAAAAGTTAAAGACCGAACGCGCGCTTTGGGTTTTTAAAACACAGGAGTCTCAACACTCTCTTTCTGGATTTTTTTTATTCTTCCAGATTTTTGGATTTATCTAAAAACATTAGAACCAAACAACAGAAGCTGAAGATAATGCTCAACAATGTATTAAATTTCATGTAAATAAGTAATTTCATCAAAATTTATTAAAAATATGGATGAAAGACAAAAATTCTTAGAAAAAGCTGCCTATGAAAGAGCAGAAAGGGAACATCAAAAATTGTATGCCGCTGTAGCTTTAGAACTTCAGGCTATTGTTAGAGCAAGAATTGCAAGACAAGAATTTCACGAAAAGCTCAAGTAAGGATTTAATTTCGTTTTAAATATTTAATGTTTAAATCAATATTTTAGACAAGAATATGATACAATTTTTGGTACTGAATATGATGTAAATCATACAACACCATTAAATTTGGATATGCTTAAATATGGCTTTTTGCTACCATACTTATCTCAAGAACCTAATTATATTACTGTAAGAATGCGTTTTTTGAGTTTCTATAGTAATTTATATTAAAACTTTTTAGAGAATAAGCATTTTTTGTCGTCATATTTCTTCATCGATGGATTCTACTTCCAAGAATCACACTTTCAGCGCTTTATTTCTTTCACCACAATGTTTTAAAAGAGCTTCACGTTTGATAACCAAATTTTTTGAATTAATTCCTTCAATGTTAGCTCAAACTGATGTAATCATTGTTTTTCTACCGTATCTCTTTTTAAATACTCGTTCTTTAATTTTCAGTTTGATCAAATTCTTCATGCTAAAGCTGCTACTTCAATGGTTACATTTTTGGTTGTACTTAGTTCTCCAAATAATTGGGCATTATTAAAAGCAAATCCTTCATTGCTTCCTGTTGTAACTAACCTTTGTAACAAATTTTCTGCTTCTTTTTTATCTCCTGAACCAATGAAAAACTTTCATACATTTTTATTAAAGGCAATGAAAAGAGGCAAATCTTCTTCTGATATTGTAAATGCAATTGTAACTATTATTTTTCGGTAAATTTTTTTGGAAAACTTTTATCAAACAGATTACTGTAATTTTGCTTTTTAGGGTTGTACAAAATACTTCATTTAAAAATGATAAAACTGAATTACTCGTAAAATATGTATATACTTGTCCTGGAATTGTATTATCCCTTAATCCAAATGTAAGCTTTAAAATTTAAAAATTTCTTTAACATTTAATTTTTAGAGTTATTCCTTGTTAAAATCAATCAAAACTTTGGAAGCTTTAATTACATATTTTAATTCAAATTTAAAAATGGTTGATTCTTTGAATGTTGTTGAAACTTTAAATGTTTTGGCAAATTTTATTAATATAAGTTTTTGTGAGAATGATATTTTAATTGAAAATTTGTTGGAATGGACCTATATTATTAATAACTTTTTTGCAAGAATTCAAAAATCGACACCAAAACATTCAAAAAAACAACATTTTGTAAATTATTTTTCTGTTAAAAGACGTAATTTTTAAATAAATCGCAATTTTTTAGCATCCAATTCTTGGTTGGATTTCAGAAGGTGTAAATTTGAATAATCAAGATGCAAATATAGTGGTTCGTCAACAGCTACAGTATTTTTGGAGCAAAAAAATGGTTAAAGTTTTATTTGGAAAAGTTTTGGGAAGTGTTGAAGGAAATAATCAAACATTATCTCACACAGCTCAAGATGTTGAAAAATTATCCAAAGATTTGATTCAACGTAAGTGGATACTGTAACTGCATTGAAAAACTGTTTTAATAATTTTAGGATTAATGAAACATCTTACTGTAAAAGAACAACCACGATATGATCAACATTTGGGTCCTGTATCATTAACGGCTGTAGTTTGTCAAATGTATCGAAATGCTTTGCTTACTTTCACTACTATTCATGTTGATATCATTTCTGGTATGTTTTATTTGAACAAATTTATTCATTTAAACATTAATTTTAGGATTGTGTCAAGATGATTCTGTTCTAACACAATTATGGAATTACATTTCGAATAGTCGTCATGGCATTTCACATTCTCTGCTAAATTTATTTAATGCTGATCCAAAATGCGAAATTCCACATTTTGCTCCAATTGCATTATTTGCAGAAATTGCTTTGTCTTTAATATCGTATGTTTATTATATTTTGTTATGCACTAATGATTACTGTAATTTTAGAATACTTGATGAAAAAGAACTTTATGAAGAAGGTACACCATTTGATATGAAACAAATAATTGATATTGCACAATTTGTTAATTATTTTTGTTTTAAAGCAATTTGGGATAAAGCTGTTGGTATGTTTTTTGCTATTTAGCTTTTAAAATATCTATGAATATTTTTAGATTTCAAAAATGAAAAATCAAATAATCTTTTTCAAAGTTTATATCAGCTAACAATTTTACTTCATAATAAACATGTTCGTCGACCATTTTGTGATAATCCAAATTTTTGGCATGCTCGGTAAAATTTTTAGTTGTGTTTATGTTATCAAGATTACTGTATTTTAGTGAAATTCGATCATCGATAATTGTTGGTGAATTTGAGAAACGAACTGAACGTGGATTATTGTTGATGGAAAAGATGCCACATTTAATTCCTTTAAAAGAACGGCTAGTACTTTTTCGAAAACTTGTTTCTGCAGATAAAGCATCTTTGGAGAAATTGATTACGGTAGCTACAATATCAAGAAATTCAATTATTGAAGATGGTTTTCGAATGTTTTCAACTTTATCTCCTACAGAACTCAAAGCTGGTCTTCGAGTTAAATTTGTTAATCAACAAGGCTTAGAAGAAGCTGGAATTGACCAAGATGGGGTCTTTAAAGAATTCTTGGAGCTTACTGTAAAAGGAATCTTTGATCCAGAATTAAATTTATTCAAGGTTAGAAATTTGTTTTGCAAAATAATATACATATTTCAAATTTTAGTTAACTGCAAATGGTCAGCTATATCCTTCTAATACTTCCGATATCCATCCTAATCATTTGGAATATTTTTCATATATTGGTCGAATGCTTGGTAAATCTGTTTATGATGGATTTCTTGTTGATGGTACTGTAATTTAATTTTTCATTTTAAATACATTAATATTTTAATATTTTTCAGTACAATTAGCTCCAGTATTATTAGCAACGATTCTTGGAAAACAATTGTGTGCTTTTGACGAATTAGCTTTGGTGGACAGTGATTTATATAAAAGTTTAACCTACGTGAAACATTACAAAGATTCTGATGATGTTGCTGACCTTGAACTTACCTTTTCAGTCGATGAAGAATTTTTGGGACAAGTTTGTTATTATATTTTTCCTACAGTAATCTGATATAAATGTTTTTAGGTTACTACAGTAGATTTGGTACCAAGTGGAAGATCAATTAAAGTAACAAATGAAAATAAAATTGTTTATATTCATACATCTGCTCAACATCGAGTTGTAAAACAAACAAAAAAGCAAAGAGATCATTTTATTGCTGGATTTCGTTCAATTATATCTCCAACATGGTTATCCCTTTTTAGTACACATGAATTACAAATGCTTATCTCTGGTACAACATATGATATTGATGTTGGAGATTTAAAAAAGAATACAGCATATTATGGTGGATTTCATTCAAAGCATCGTGTAATAAAATGGTTATGGGAAATTATTGAACATGATTTTACACCGGATGAAAGAAAATTATTCCTAAAATTTGTTACATCATGTTCAAGAGGGCCATTGCTTGGATTTTCTACCCTTGAACCACCATTTTCAATTCGATGTATTGAGGTAATTTATATTGTCTTGAGGTTATTGAAAAAAAGAAATTTTATAATTTTTAGGTTGGTGATGATCTTGATCAAGGAGACACGCTTGGCTCTGTTGTACGTGGATTCTTTGCAATTAAACGTAATAGAAATCCAGCTCGTCTTCCAACATCTTCAACATGTTTCAATCTTTTAAAACTTCCAAATTATGGAAAAAAATCTCTTCTTCTTGAAAAATTACGGTATGCAATTCATTCAAACGCTGGTTTTGAATTAAGCTAATTTCTAGTCTTTCTTTTTTTGTAATACCCTTTATTATTATTTGTATTTCAAAATTAATATTTTAAAAAAGTAGTACCGGTTTTTTATATAATAAAGTGTTTTTTTTGTAAAAATTCAATGATGATGCTGCAACACAAGATCCCTTTCAAGTGTTATTTTAATTAAAAAATTGTATTGAAATACTTATAAATGATACAATTTTATTTATCACAGGTCATTTAAGTTGAAACTGTTTTTTTCAAAGTAAAAAGTTGAAAATACTAAAAAATTATTTCGAAAGCCATGTATATGATATTGCATCATCATTATGTGTGCTGCGTGAAAATAAATCTCAGAAGAAAAAAAAGAAAAAAATGTTGCATTCATTGCTTTTGCCAGTAAAAAAACATATGGTTTCCACTTTCGTGTATTTCAAAAATTTGCGAGTAATTTTAAATATTTTAAACCCATGAAAACGATAATCATAATTTTAGATGGCTACAAAAGATGATTGTTTATCTTTAAAAGATATACAAAATGGCTTTGTTGATACAACATCGGATCATCAATACAAAACTTTCAATTTGAATCGCAATTATCAATGTGTATTTAAAGAAAGATTACGTTCAAAAAGTGTCATCACTGATAAACGAAAAGTTCAAAATTATGGTAAAATATTGGCTGCAATCCTTTTTCATAACATATTTTAAAAGAGAATTTAAAAAAAACTGAAAAGCTAAAATTCTGTTTTTTTTTTGGAAAAAATATAAGAAACATTTTTTTAAAAAGGGTTGCGCCATATAAAAAATTGTTAGAAACAAATGATGATTTACGAGTAAAAAAAGATTTAAATTCATGGGTTAAACTAAAAAAACATCAATCATCAAATTATTTAAATAGTGATAAATTTGATTTTGGCGAAAACAATGAATTTAAGCAAAGAAAACTTTCAAAAAGTATCAATAATAGCACCCTTTCTCTTCATATTACAGCTTATGAAAAATTAGGTGGAGCTGATGCAGATGAACTTGAAAAAGATGCTTCAAAAATGACAAGTAAAAACTTGAAGTTGAGCCAAAAACGGAAAACTGCAAAACATTTTTTTACTGATTCATCTTTAATTAATCGAGTAATATTTATAATCTTAGTTCGGAGAATTTATTTCATTTTGAGATTTACAGAATCTATTTGAATTTCCAAGGCAACAAGAAAATGACAAAGTTTTAACCCCGGAAATTTCACAATTTAAAGCATCTCAAAAATTACTTAATCCGAATACGGTATCTAAAATTTTGCTTTTATTTAGAGTAGATTGTGCTAATTATAAAAAATTAAAAAGATGTTTATTATTTATGAAATTAACTAGCCGAAATTTTTAGAAGATAGACAAAACAACCAGAAAAAATTATTTTTGAGGTTAGCAAAATGAAGGAAGGAGTCAAGGATTTTTTAGAATCAAGATTTTGAAAGTTGCGTACATATCCAAAAAATGACACTTTTTTTTGCAGAAACTTCATATTATCCGTTTGTGGACGGAGAGCAGCTTTTATAATTTTAAGAATGCATTAATTTATATTGGTACTGCGCAAAATTAATTAAACGCCGATTAAGCGTCACAAAATGGCACAAAAATAAATTTTTGGCGAAATGTCACTAGATTACAACCTTTGGTTGGATTTTTTTGTGACGTTTTTTTCTTCTTGCTCTTTCTATTTCGCGAAAAGTATTTTTTATTTCCATCGTTTTATTATTTTATTTTTCCCAACTAAACTTCTAGTCTTTATTACTAACGATGATGGAAACTGATAATCCTGTAGCACCGCAAAATGGTGATTCAGGTGAACCCCAACAACCAACTCGACGCCGTACACGATTTCAGGAAGCACCCGATGAAGCTAAAACAAATTTACCTCCACCAGGAAGGTGTGCATTTTAAATAAATTATTTTTCAAAACTTTAATTTAAAAATATATATCCTTTTATAGAGTTAATGCACCAGGTGCTCCACCATCATCTTTACGTCCCCCTAGTTTAATGACTCCTCCAGGAATGCGTCCAAGACCATTAATGAATTTTCAAAATAATGAAAATGAAAATCATCAACCACTTAATTTTTTTAATGCTCCACCAAGAAGTTGTTTTTTTGGAAATTTAGTACACAAAATAATGAACTTCATTTTCAGATCATAATAATATGCAACAACGTCCAAATGGTCCAAGGCCTCGCCCTGGTTTGGGATATCAAGGACAAGGTCCACCGCGTTATCCACCTCGTGGATTTCCTCCACCAGGTGGAATGCCAGGTGGTATGCCTCCTGGTGGTGGAATGCCATTTCGGCCACAAGCAAATCCACAAGAAAAACTTAAAATTGTAAATTATTTGTTAAATTGATGCTTTGTGTTACTCTTTTTTGTAAATACAATGTCTTTAATTGTTAATATTTTAGTGGTTAGAATTGGCTGGTGTTAGTGAAAATGAAATATGGGTTGAAACGAAAGCTGCTGATAATAAATCATATTACTACAATGCAATAACGCGTCAAACGGTATGGCAAAAACCTGAAAATGCACGTATCGTTGACCAAGCAGGGTTACAAGCGTTAGTTGATACAGGAATGAAAATTGAGAGGGAACGAAATCCACAAGGTATGTTTTCTATAATGTTTTTGAAAGTTTTTTTTGAGGGTTAATTGATTTTAGTGCGGTAAGTTTCTCCCTATTTTTACCCTTAGGACGTTTTCTTCTGCTGATTCGGATGTTGCTGGCAGCGACGTAAGTAAAGGTAAAATCCCCCATTTTTGACGCTTTAACTTATGTAATACTTTTGTCTAGGACTATTATTTGAGAGTTTATCTAGGTAAAGCTTTTTGGAATGATTTAGATTTGCGTTGTTGGTTCAATGATATCGGCTTTCTATGGGTGATGACATGATTTTGTGAAACCTTCGTCAGTTTTTACTGTAAAGTTGCTTTTCATCTGTATCTTCTCATTAAGAATTAGGGATTTTGAGGGTTTTTTCATTTCCTAGCAAAGATTCATGTTTATTTTATTGTGCCTTATTTCGTAACATTTATAGGAGGCATTCCACCATTGATGTCACAACCTGGCTTCCCTGGTTTTCCTATGCCTGGTGCTGGTATGCCTCGTATGCCTATGCCATCTGATCCATCTGCTGCCTGGCAAGAATTTACTTCACCTGATGGCCGAAAATATTATTTTAATATGATAACTCAAGAAAACACCTGGGAAAAACCAAAAGTTCTTGTTGATAGAGAAGGTTAGATTAATTTTGGTAAATCGAAATTAATTGTATTTTTATAGCTAATGGTGGTGGGGCTATGCCTTCTGTCCCTCATGCTCAACCAACAATGGCTCCAGCTGCGTTTACCCCGGCTCCAGTTGCTGTTCATCCTAATGCTGGTGCTCCACAAAATAATACTTCTGGAGGTGGAGAAAATCGTCCAGTTAGTTCTCATCCAATTTCTGGTAGTCCTTATTGCATTGTTTGGACTGGTGATGGTCGTGTCTTTTTCTATAATCCTACAACAAAAACTTCTGTATGGCAACGGTAAGTGTATTTTTTATTAAAATTTAGGTGTACTATAACTTATTAAATCTTAAGACCTCCTGAACTTTACAATCGTCCTGATGTTGATCTTTTAGTTGCTAAACGACCTGAAGGTTTGTTTCATTTTTCATTAATGGATTTATATACTGATTACATTTAGAAAAAGAAAATACTGGCGCAAAATCAACTCCTGATGGAACACCTTTTAGTAAAAATGAAACTCCTAATCAAGAAGGAACTGATGATGAAGATGAAAATGAAGAAGAAGATTTTAAAGCTCCACCAAAGAAAAGAACTCGGCAAGAGAAGAAACAGGATCGAATAGATGAACAAAAGAAAGCTGCACAAAAAGAAAAGAAAGAAAAGGCAAAGCCTGTTGTTAAAGAAATTGATCCTGCAATTGAAGCTGAAATAAAGGCAAAGCAAACAAGAGCTGAGGTTAGTTTTTCTAATATGTATCTATTTAGAAATGATTTTTGTTGTAGATTCCATTAGAAGATCGTCAAAGACAATTCCGTGAAATGTTAGTTGAACGTGGAGTTTCGGCAAATAGCACTTTTCAAAAAGAACTTTCCAAAATTGTTTTCGATTCGAGGTATCTATTGCTTAGTGCTTCTGAAAGAAAGATTGCTTTTGAAGAATATGCAAAAGAACGATCAGAAATTGAAAGAGCAGAAAAGAAAGAAAAAGCTAAAGTTGCTAAAGAAAAGTATATGGAATTATTAAAAGAAGCAAAAGATTTGCATGGAAAAAGTAATTTCCAAAAGTTTGTCAATTTATATGGAAAAGATGAAAGATTTAAAGCTGTTGAAAAGAATCGTGATCGAGAAGATTACTTCAATGATTGGATTACTGAATTATATGCCAAAGAAAAGGAAGAAAAGATTAGATTAAGAGATGAAGTTGGTTTTATTTTTTTATTTTACTCCTTTTTTATGCTCATTTTTAAGAGCAAAGCAGCTTTTCGGGAACTTCTTGAATCTCGAGATGATATTCGTCGTAATTCCAAATGGTCACATGTTAAAAAGCGTATTGATGATGATCCTCGTTATAAAGGAAAAGGACTTGATAGTGATCTTCGTGAAGAATTGTTCCGTGAATATGTTTCTACTTTGCCCAAAGTCGAAGAATCAGATGAAGAAGGCCGGATTAAAGAAAAAGATGAACCTAAAACTGCAGAAGAACTTGCTATTGAACGTCGAAAAGATGAAGTTGAACCAGAATTGAGTCAACAAAGAAAAGAACGAAATAAAGAAAAGGAAATGCTTCAATACAAGGAAGAAGTTGATAGTTTTAATGTTGTACTTAAAGATTTGGTAATTTTATATCATTAAATTATTTCAGCATAACTAGTTTTTATTTTCAGATTCGAAATAGAGATTCTTGGCATGAGGCACGAAAGATTCTGAAAAAAGATAATCGTTATAAAAAATTGGAGCTGCTAACAAAAGATGAAAAAGAAGATATCTTTAAAGAACATATTCGTGAACTCGATAGAAAACGACAAGAAACATTTTTCTTACTTTTGAATGATCAAGAAGGTATTGATGTAAATACTCGATGGAAGGATGCAAAAAAGATTATTTTTGATGATGAAAAATATTCAAAATTAATTCATAGTGAACGAAGAGTAGAAAATGATTTCCGTGAATGGAGAATAGTTCGATTACAAGAGCTTGTAAAAGATTTTAAAGAATTGTTACGTGAAACTAAAATTATTACTTATGAATCCAAAAATAAGATTCTTTTGAATGAAGGTCATTTGAGTGATATTCTTGCTGTTTTAGAGGTTTGCTTATTCTCTTTTAAACTTTCGTTAATCAAATAATTAATTTTTAGAATGATAAACGATATTTGGTATTGAAAAAATGTCCAGAAGATCGTGAAAGAGAGCTTGAAAAATATATTGATGATTTGGATGCAAAAGGACCACCACCTCCCCCAACTCAAACTGAGCCTGAACAACACAAGTGATTGTGAAGTGAAAAAAAATTGATCTTTTAATTATTCATTTTTGATATTTATATTTCAACTGATTGTTTTGTTAATTCTTTTGTATTTTGTTATCTTTTATTTGATATATAAAGTGTCATTTTTGCAAAAATATTTTTATTTTATTTTGTTTTTGGGTAAAATGAGTTTGGCGAACAAATATAAGGCAGAAAGAAGGTATTGCAAAAAAAGAAGGAACGAAAAAATAGATCAAAAAAGTAATTGAAAAAAAAATGAGATAACAAAAAGTTTGAAAAATAAAAACAAGCAATTATTTTTTGGTTTTTGATTTATTCGATTTCGAAGGGTTTGAATTTGATGCTTCAGATTTTTCTAAATTTCCAGTAATTTGTTTTTGTACAATTAATTTATCCCACATTTGTTGGGGATTTAATGTTGGAGAAGCTTCATCATCACTGCTTTCAACGATTTTTCCATCAATCATTTTTCTTCCATCTAAAATTTGCATACTGTAGGAATTTAAAAATAAATGGAAAAAATAATTTACGTAACCCTTTTACAAGATTACAGTAATCTATTAAATAAAACCGTATCTTACCTTCTGTGTATGAAACCTTTTTCTTTTCTTTATGTTCAACAAAAACTTTTGTATCTTCATTTACTTTTTTTGATGCAGGAGCAGAATAAAATTCTACTGCATCTGAAGCAGAATGGTTCATCATGCCGAGCATCTTTAATTCTGCCTTTTTTTATTGTTAACAAAAACGTTACACTTTTAATCTAAAATCAACGTATTTTTTTTATAAAAAAAAGTAATAAAAAGAAAAAAACAATAAATCATTTGCAATTTTCTTCCGCGTTTTTTTGGTGATAAAAAAAGTGAAAGTCAAAAATTTTACACAAATTTAAAAAAAACACATGAGAGTGGTTACGGTAGTGAGGATTTTTCGAAAAAAAAACAATAAAATAATAAAGATGTAATTTTTAAAATTACGGTTTTTAAAGATATTAAAGATTCAAAATGGAAAAGTTTTATAATAATTACAGTAACCAAAGCATGGGGAATTATTACTGTAGTAACAGTATAAAATATTAATGTTATTAAAAAAGAGAAAGCCTCTTGAAGTATCCCTTACAAAAAAAAAATAAAAATCGTTTTTAATTTTCTGAAGAACAAAAAACAAAAGAATAAACACTTTTAAAAAATTCATTAAAAAATGAGCCAGTTTATATAGGGGGTGGATGTAAAAAAAGGGGGTAGAAGAAAAAAGAAAAACCAACCCGTGACGCCTTCCTTCATTTTTTTTCAATCGTTTCTTTGACGATCATTTTTTGATATTTTTGACGCCATAATTTCACATGTTCAGAAAAAAAAAAAAAAAAGAA
>CABFKO010021930.1:24161-34871 GCA_901766855.1 Panagrolaimus sp. ES5
TAAAAGAGAAACCTAAAATACAAAGCAAAAAAAGGAATTCCTTTTTTTAACACATTTCAATTTCAATTTCTCGAATAGCCATTTTTTGATGGAATGAATTCATTCGTTTCCATTTCAATGGCGTCAAAAATGAGGAGGAAAAACAACTTTTGAATCTCACATTCTTGAAAAACAATTATTTGTTTCGTTTAAAAAAAGTTATTTTTGTAATGTTTTTGTAAAATTAAATCAGTGATAATAATCATTGCTCTTTTTTTGATCATTTGAAAAAAAGGAAGACGGCGAGTGATCGGGTTCTTATTCCTCGAATGCGGGGGTGACAAAAAAATGGAAGCGTTTTTCTTTGGTTTTTAATTTCTTTAATAAAATTTGAATCATTTTTGATTAATCGTTTTTTTGTTATAAAAATGACATAAAAAAACTTTTGAACTCTTTCTTTCTTTTTGTGGTAATTGTTTGACATGAATTTGTGCAATTTTTGATAATATTGCAATTTCAATTTGATCAGACATGATTTTTGTTTTGCAAATTCTTTCAAACTTTTCCAACATTTTTAAAAATTGATTTTTTCATGAATTATTCGTCATCATCTTCTTTAAAGGTTCAATTCAGGAACAATTTTGATGCATTTTGTAGTTACAAATTATTGTCACAAACTGCAAAATTGCTTTACTTTTTTAAGTTTTAAAATTTATGTTTTCAAATGTGCTTGTTCCTACTGTTTTTTTGTGCGACAATATTGTCTCTATTTTAATCACTCGCCCAAAATAAAGTTTAAGTTTACTGTTAAAATTAATAGTCGATCTGAAAAATTTATTTTACTATAATAATGAAAAAAATGAAAAATGTTTAATAAATTACTGATTTTGTGTTTTTGTATAACTTTATCATAAAGTCTTTATGAACGACTTTTCACGTTTTTTAAAACAAAATTGTCTATTTTAAAATTAAAGTTTAAAAATAAATTCTTTATTCAAAAAACTGGCACTTCTTTACTTTATGCCCACGCATTCATTTTGCCAATGCAAAAAATTGATACTATAGAAAAGAAATTTACAGTTGTAAAAATTGGAAAAAATTTAAACAGAAAAGTCAGTGACATTAAAACAATAGAAATCAAAAATAGTTTTATCATTACATTTTTTAAGAATCCATGGACAAGAGAATGTCGATTTTTGTTTTTTTTTCACTTTTATCGTAAATGTTTTGGTGAATACAGGACATCATCATTCATCCATGTTAATATAACTAAAAATATTGTACACTAAAACAATGTGACAACAAAAGTACAAATAAAAACAAACATGATTTTGTTTAAATTTAAAAAAAAACTTTAAAAAGCATCACATGGAACAAAAGTGTAGGAAACAAAAAATGTGTGTTAACAATAACAATCAGACACTTTTTGCAGATAAATGTTTATTAAAAAAGAAAAGGAAAAATAATTTGGGGTACTGTACTTTTGAACTTAATTTGCAAATTTTTTTTAAAATAGTAATCAATTTTGGCAAAATGTTACACCCAATTTTATTGTTCTTTTTTTGAAAGAAAAAAAAATCAAATCGAATTTTATCGGAGCTTTTAAAAAAAACGTGCACATTTCAAATTGATTATATTTTTCCATCAATATTATTAAATTTGTAATTCTTTTTATGTTGATAAAGCTGAAATGGCATCTCTGATTCCATTGATATCAAAAAGAGGTGTACGATCTTTAAATCCGCACTTTTTTCGTGCTCCATGGCCATTTGTAAAGAATAAAAATACCGGGTACAGAAAGATTGGACCAGAGAATCATGAAAATTATAAATATCCTGGACAAAATCGAGAATTTCCTGAAATTTCACCAAAGTTTATGAAAAATAATGATCCACGATTACGTCGTAAGTTTTTTCTTTTGGTTTGGATATCGTTGGCAGATAGGATAATGAAGTGGTGATGACAAATTTTTAAAAGCTTATTATTGATTTTGCATTTATATTTTTTTTACAATTTTAGGTTATACAAAGGTTGCTGAAACTGGATATACTGATCCTGCTACAGGCAAATATGTGGAAGTTGAAGAAATGATCCCGAGACTAGTTGTTCCTGATTTAACTGGATTTGAGCTTAAACCTTATGTTTCATATCGAACTGATGTTGACATTGAAAGACGGTAATATTTTGTAATTCATCATTATACACAAACAACCGTATAATTTTTAGTCGTTCAACTTATCAAGCAAAAATTAATGAAAAAGGAAGTGAAGAAGCTGCTGATTTAGCTACAAGGGAAGATGAAAGATGGCCACCACCACCAATGACTCCGAAAACATTATTTGATCTTTATTATGCAGAAGATGTTAGAGAAGCTTTTAAGAAGCGTAATAATGAAAATTCTTAATTACTATTTTTTATGTGTAGCTTTAGATAGATAGTGTTTTTGTTTATTTGTTTGTTATGTAGTTGAAGATTTTCTTTTTTACTGTAATTTAAAAAAGTTATGAATAAAAATTATAATGTTTGTTGGATAAAAATGGCTTTAAAGATGTTGACCTCGATAGTTTTTTATTAAAGCAGCAGGTTTGTCCTTCTGTGTTCCTTGAACGAATGGCAGGCTGGCCTTCCCCTGCTTTTCGACTCTGGGTAACATTTTGCCACAGCGTTATCTTTTCTCACAAAATAAAAAATGAGAAAATGACGCGCAAAATTCTGGTAAAAAATACGTTAAAAAAATGCAAATTTTACATTATTTTTAATTCGCTCTCACATTTTTTCCCAACATGTGTACCCATTACAGCGATTCGTAACCTTTCCAAGCTTTCAATTGTTCATTTTTAAACATTTTTTTGCACTTTTCTGTATACTCGGTTTTTGCGTGATGTAGATTCGGCATTTTTGATAAATATTTAAATATTATATATACATTATAAACTTTAGACCATGTCAAACTTGTTTCGGGTCTCATCCCGCGCCATTCATACCACTCCTCTAGTTGGTTAGTCCATTTTGAACAGTTTTGTATATATAATTTCTTTTTTTTCACCTTAAGATGATAGTTTTATAAGCATGTTTTAGCTAGAGGACCTCTTACATTTGAGGGATGGTTTCCTCGTGATCATAAACCAGGACCATATCCTACAACTGAAAAGGAACGAAGAGCTGCTGCAATTAAATATGGTCTTCGTCCTGAAGATTATAGGTAAAATGTTTACTGTATGATTGTGTGATACCATTTATACGGATATTTTTTAGACCAATTGATCCAAAAGATCTTAATCGTCATGCTGGTGATTATCCTGAAGCTGAAATTGTTACTTTTGATCATAAAGATCCTTATGAAAATTGGACTGGTATGTTTTATCCTTCTACTGTAGTTTTATACGTTATTTTTAAATTATAGATCACCATCATAAGCGTAATTGGGGAGAATTGGTTAGTTTTGTGTATCATAACTATATAATATCCTTATTTTTAACATATTATAGGTTGGTATTGATATGATGACTTATCGTGGTGACCGTATTACTTTTACTGGGCTCGACGCTGAAGACTATAAACCGTATGTTGTACTATTTTATTCAAGATATTATTACTAGCTACTTCCTTATTTTAGATTACGTGCTTTTTTCCTCATTTTGCGTGTTATTGTTCCAATGGCAATCTTTACATACTGGTATTCAAATTCTAATCCAAATGGTGGATTACGGTGGAAAAATCCTGTTGTATGTTTTGTTTGTTATAAACTCTTTCTTAAATACTTTTTACCTGTTTTTAGCTTCCAAAGCAATATCCATATGATTTTTATCGTGCTTTTCCATGGAATGATCCTCAAAAATATCCTATTGTCAATTATAGCTTTGAGCCGGTTGACTAAATTACAATTTAGGCAAATACTGTATAGATTCATGTCGAATGAAGTTTTATAAAATAAATAAATGTTTATAAATTTTTGATATGTTTTTTGTATTACTGTATCGGTTTTTTAACCGTTTGAATATTTGATTGATAACAAAATTTTGTTTTTTTTTTACCTTTGTAATTTTAGATTTTAAAAAGCTTTGCTACGGCTGGAGGGCCTTGTTAATGTTGTTAAATGCAATATTATTATGAGTGCCTGGAAGGTTGGTTTTTTATTGTTTGTATAATTAATTTTTAGTAACTATATTATTTTAGTCTACGAGAAGCTCGTACCAGAGGTTAAAAAACATTGCAAAATCTTACGAAAATACGACGCTAAATTTTTGGGTTTGTTTTTATTAAAAGTTTTTATTATCTCTTTATAATTCATTCTTTATTTTTTTAGTTGTACGGGAAAGCTATCTTGAAGCATTAAGTGAATTTGAAGAAAAGAAGGAGCATATGACACCACAAGCATTTATACAGAATAAAAAAGTTATTGATAAAGGAAATGATACATTAACACGTCTTGCAAATGAAAAATGGAAAACAGCTAATAGTCTTATGGTTACAGTTGAATATCATCTTTCAAGGATAAATGGATATGTGAGGGAGTTTAAATGTGAAATTGATTCAGATTCTCCTGGAACGTCGATAGAAATTGAAAAAAGTATGCTTTTATTTTAATCTGACAAAAACTTTTTATTTAAAATTTTTTTAGAATTTTTGGAAGCAAATAGAAAAAGGGTGAAAGAAATACAAGATTTACGTGATGAATATCCATTTCTGGATGATTTATTTAAAATTCCTGAAGCTGAACCTGAAACCTCCGAACCTGTAAATGAGCCAATGATCGAACCAATAAGAATCAATGGTCATCGACAAAATATTGCTGTATTGCTGCAGGATATTGGTTCATCTTTTCGTGATGATGTAAGTCTTTTATTTTAATAGGTTTATGGGATATAACTAGGATTTTTTTATTTTTTGTAAAAATTGAGATTGTAATAATAACTGTATTTCTAGCCTCCCGGCATCAGAAGTTCCACAAATAAAAAGAATACATTAAAGATAAAAACAGAGAGGAGAGGTTCGATAAATGGTGGAACCCCATCACCAAGAGCAATGTCACCTCGATTACCAAAGACTCCAAGATTTCCAAACAACAATGTAATATAAATATTATTTTTGTTTCTTTTTAAGTCCATTGGTACATATATTTAGGATTCTACCATGCTTACTTTGCCGGAACCGTCTCCATCAAGTAATTCAGTGTCCCCAATGGAAGTATCTCCAGGACCACATGGAAATTTATCGTTTAGTTATTCTGAAAATAATATACTGCAAAATTCTTTTTCAACCATGCCTTCATTTTCTGGTTCTCAAGAAAGCAGACATGGAAGGCAAAGAAAGTATGTAATTCAATATGATTATTAGGGATTTTATTGACTAAAAAAAGGGGATCATTGTTTTGCTGTTAGACTCTTTAATTTTGCATTTGCTTATTTAAATTTAAACTAATTTTTATATTATAGGTTCACTCAGAAAGCTCAACAGATGTTCAAAGAAAACAAACTAGGTCCAGGAAGGCCGAGCAATCACTTTCCATCAATGGGAATTCCAGAACAAATTAATTCATCTTCTCAAATACCTCAATTTAATACAAGTTCTAATAATCATCATGGTTCAATATCACAATTAAAAGCGGAAACACCACATCCAATAGCGTCGTCGAGTTATTCATTTCCACAAGATTATTCAAGATTGCCACAACAACAAACTTCACAACAGCAATATACCCTTCCATCAATGTATATAAATTCTCATCCTGCTAATACTTCACAACTGCCATTACAACAGCAGCAACATCAACACCAACATCAAAATGCTACATTTATATCTCAACAACAACAGCAGCATCATCAACCACAGCCGCAACAACAACCTCAACAACAAGCATATTCTCGTCCTGGACAACAACAAGTACGACCACCTACAGCTCCAAATGGAAATAATATTGATGGACAAGGTGAAGATGAAGAAGATGATCGAGAATGGTGCTTTTGTGGTGAACACTCTTATGGTTAGCTTTTTTTACAAATTTTATTTGATTTATTAAAATAAAATATTTTTAGGCGATATGATTGCTTGTGAAAATGATGATTGTCTGTATAAGTGGTTTCATTATGGTTGCCTTGGCATTACTGTTCCACCCAAAGGAAGCTTCTATTGTCCAGAATGCCAGAAAAATCTTGGAATCAGCAGAAGTTAAAATCTTTGTAGCACTTATTTTTCATCAGGTGTTTTTGTTTTTTAAACTGTTTTTTTATGTCTGTACAATATTGTTAATATTGAAAGTGTTTAAAATTCAAACCTTTAAATGCTTTCACTATTTTTTTGTAACTTCAAGCTTTCATTGTTGATTGCTTGTTTTTAATGGTCTCTTTAAGAACAACTCTGAATGCTTTATAATTTTTTTTACTAACATTTGTTAGAATTTTATCAACAAATAAATCAAAAATGTTGGTAAATTTTTAACATTAATTATTTATTAACTTTAAAAAAACAATCAGAGTTGGGCTTAATGCGCTGTTTTTTGTTTTGCGCACTTTGTAATTTGTATAATAATAAAAAAAACTCATTAATAAAATAAAAAAAAACTGATTTTATTGTTGTTTGTTCCTGACAAAACTACCGTATTCAAAATAATTTCATTATCATCATCCAGTCTAAGTAATTAATTAAATCTCGTTTTTTATTGTTGAATCTCTTTTTCTTTTTTAATTTGAATTTTTTACAAAGCTTAGCTCAAAATGGGTATACTGTAACTGTTTTTTTCATTTTCGATGTTACTTTTTTTCAAAAAAAATTATTTATTAATAATAAAAACACTAACAAAAAACAAATTTGTTTTTAAACTACCAAAATCATTTTTAAATTATTTTTATTTAAAGCATGTTAAAAATTAATTAATTGCAAATGTTTTTATGATTTTTTACATTGCATTTTTTGTTTCATTACTATTATTATTTGGAGTTGGAATCTAAAAAATGGACATTAATGAATTTCAAATGATGATGAAATCTTACATCGTAATCATGAAAGATTCCACAAAATCTTGGAAAATTCGGGGGTGGTTTTGGTATATCTTGATGTTCACCAATTCTAAAAGCAAATGCTGTACCGCCCATATGATGAAGCATTAAATGACAATGTGCAAACCACCATCCAGGATTATCTGCCCGAAATCTGATTACCGTATATCCACCAGTTGGAATTAAAATTGTATCTCGATAAGACGGCTTTTTTTGCATTCCATCAATACTTCCATTCAGCCATGTTTGATTTGTCCATTTTAAATCTAAGCATCTCTTTGAAACATCTTTACATGGCAAATCTTTGTTCATTGTTTTTATGGTTCCATTATGTGGAAAATAATCTGGATATCCAATCTAAAAAAAGAAGAGATTTAATAAATCTTTAGCTAAAGTAAACTTTAGCATTACTTTCATAACAGCAAAATGTGTTCCATGCATATGAAATGGATGAGAATATCCCGTTCCTGCTTTTCCTCCATCACCCATATTATAAATTGTCATCTAAAATATACACTTACTTTTCTTATCACTGATAAAATATCAGAAAAAAATTTTTTTACCTGAACAATTGAATTTAGTTTAAAATAATAATGAATAAAGCAATCACCTAAAATATTAGTAATTATTTGTGGATATATTTTTTTAACACATACATGTATGATCATATTTGGCATGATTCGGTCGATCACAAACTTTTGGATCACATTTCACGGCAATATCATCAAGTCGATCATTGTAATAATATGGCATTCCATGGGGTTTTGCAAACATATATCCATCAACATGAGAATCAAAGTGCATATTTATAAAGCGTTCCTACAAAATAATGTTTTAATGTTGTAAAAACAAAAATACAGTAACCATCGATACTGTAAAATACAGTTATATTGCAAAAATGTACTGTACTTTTTATATCTCAAAAAAGTTGTTGCTTTTTTTTAAAACCAAAAACTTACATCAAAATTTTTATCAAATTTTTCAGCTTTTATTAAATCCATATCTTGAACTTCTCGAGCATTTTCTAACAAATGCGGGGAGAAACATTCAAAGGGATATTTATCAGCAAATCTTCCAAAAGGACAATTAAAAATTAAACATTTATTTTTTAATGTACAATTTTTATGTCCCCAATCTACTGTATCATCTTCTGTAGCATTAACATTGTCATATTCCAAATTTCCTAAACTTTTAAATGGTTCATATGGTCCCCAATTCCAATGTATTGATTCCATTGTTTCCAAAATAAAACGATAAACTTTTCGGGTAGGATTTTTTTGGCCATGTATTATTATATCATATCTTTCCCCAGAATATATCACTAATGCATCAACGGTGACAGGTTTAACTTCAACGCCATCTGCGGCAACAATTGTAAATTGATGATCTTCAAGCCAGATTAGAATCTCTTGTGCCACACCACCATTTACAAATCTCATTAAAATATCTTCACCTTTTGAAATGAGATATGTTGCAAGGGGGAGTTTTGAGGGGCGAGTTCGTTGATCTTTATTATTATGCCATCCTTTATCTCCCATTAAAAATGATGACATTGGCACAGATCCACCTACATTTGAACCATCTGAAAATTTACAAATATTTTGCATTTTTATTTCAGTAATTTTTTTTACCATATGTTCGAGTTGGAGCCCAACATTGCTCTCTTCTTTCACCATCCATTCCACTGACCCATTTCATTGTTCCATCATGTAAATTATAATGTTGCTCTGATGGCCACGGAATTGACCAGTCCTATAAAATATCACACTGTATGCTAAGAAGCCTTAAAAGAAAAATTTCAAAAATCTGTGCAAGGCCCAAAGTGTCTTGAATGGAATGTAATATTAAAAACCCATACCTGTAACATGACATAATAATCTCTTTTGACGGTTAATCGTTTTCCTTGATTCATTGGATCGGGAACAGTTTCATCAGGATTTTTTACAACAAATCCCCCAAGCATTCCTTCTCCTCGATCAGATGCCAAATGTCCATGATACCAATGAGTTCCAGGTGCATCAGCAATAAATCGGTATGTAAAACTAAAAAAAGATACTGTAAAATCTTTCGTTGCAAGACAACAACAACATACTCATCTCCAACAGTAATTGGGCATTGTTGAACATGACTAACACCATCTGTCCACCAAAGTCCTCGCTTATCTAATCCATGAACGTGAAGAGTAATTGATTCAGTGTTTAATCTATTTTTAACTCGTAAAACAACTTTTGCCCCTAATGGAACAACAATTGTCTCACCAGGTCTAAAATTAGAAGTTTTGTAATAAAAAAAGATTTTATGAATCCATTGATTTACATACGTTTTCCCATTAATTGTAATCATTCGATGATGAAGTCCATCCAACTGTATTACATCAGCTAAAACCATATCTCTCATGTCATCATTTTCTTCTTTCTTTAAAAATACATTTGTATCATTGCAAGGCGAAAGTTGATCACCATTTCGTTGAAACCATGCTTCTGAATCTGGCTCATAATCTAAAACTCCAATTTTCCCATATTTTAATCCTCTTGCCATCGTCATCTTATGTGCCACAATTAATTCAAATTCATAAATGCCATCCTTGTTTGGGGTAGCAATTTTTATCGGCTTTTCATATCTTTGCCATGCAAAAGTTATTGAAATAAAACACAAAAATATTGTATATTTCATTTTTGAATAGATGAACCCAATGAATATGGAGAGATTAAATATATCTGAAATTAATCGGATAAAAAATGGTTTGAAGTTTCAGTTAAAAAATCAAGGCTCGTTGTTTTTAGGAAAGATCAAAAATGGAAACATTAACCAAAAATAGTTCGAAAAAAGTAGGCCAAAAAATAATTATCCTTGACAAAGCAGCGAGCGACAAGCCTCATTGAAGGATGTTTTTTGAAAGACGACATCTTCGCCGAAGAAGATCTTTCTCAATGGAGGAAAGATAATTGGCAATCCATGAAACAAGAAGGACAAAAAAAATTAATTATTGTCAAGTTTTTTTTTCAAGGGACAAATTTTTGTGTCTGTAAAAAACAGATGGTCTAAGTCTAAAAATTGCTTTTAAATAGTTTCAGTTTCTAAAAAAAGTTTTTGAAAGTGATTTATAACAAAAAAAACCTTCCCTCTTTTTTTGAAATAATGAGGTTTGGAAATATTACAGATCATTTTTCAATCAAAAGCAATTTTACATTTTTTATTGTTTATTTTTCCTGTAATCTTTGACTTTAAATAATTTAGATAGAATTTTTTTGAAGCATTCTCTTTTCTCTGTAATGGCAAAAAGAATTAATTATACTTGGGTTTGTTTAACTAAAAAATTACTGTTTTCTATGTTCAAGTTACAGACGATTTGAGAGTTATTTTAGTTAAATCGGATTATGGTAACTTGTAGCAGCATGTGATGAGATAGCATCAAACTAATGACGCTGCTTTTCAGGGAGACAAAATTTTTTTGCCGACGCTTTGTAATTTGATATTTGCTTTTTTTTTGAAATGTTTCTATTTTTTTCATCAAGTTTATTTTGGTGAGGATTTCAATTAATGATTTTAAAAATGAATGATTTAATGAAAGTTTTTTGAGAAATGCTTTGTAGTCTTATTTTTCTGATTTTCATGTAAATGAAAAAAAGTCACATAAAACATTTCAAATGTGTAACTTAAAAGCTTTATAGATCATGAATACAGTAATCCATTTTATTTGATTCAAAATAATACACCCAAAAAAACTATTAATATA
>CABFKO010021951.1:14792-27908 GCA_901766855.1 Panagrolaimus sp. ES5
AGTAAGCGTAAGTAAAAAATTTGACTTGACATTCTGATTTTTTTTCGATAGGGTATTTCAAACAAGAAAGTATCCGTTATTATTTACTTTTTGGATTTAATTTCATATCATGACATAGAAGTAACAATAAGCATCTTAACTAAACGTTTCGTTATAAGCAAGTTCTGTCATTTTTATTGTCTCATGGGGATTTATTTGGATTACCATCGATGAAACCTTAGCTCTTTTTTGAATTGTTACTCTTACTTCATTATAAACATTTCAGATTATTCTTGCATAATTTATGGCTCTGCTTTAATATTCAGTTTTATGTATTTTTGCCGAAAAAAAATTTTTGGTCGTAAAAAATATACTTTAATCCTTTTGCCAATGCTATCTTTCCATTTTTAATAGATTAAATTTTGTTGAATTGCAAATGTCATTTTGTTGGTCTATTTTTGAATTAATGCATTTAGTCATGCTTTTCCATTTTCAGTGAAGAATATTTTTGGCTTTTGGAGCTCTGCAAACAGTTTCAGTTTGATTTTCTTTATCATTGTAGTTGTGTTGTCAAGGTAAAATATGTGATGTTAAAATCTTTTATTTAAATCAAATACGCGGTTTATAATAGCTCATTTCTGTTTCGCGATGAGCTTTCTTTCTGATGGCGTAGAACAAAGCTTAAATTTACAGAAAAATTAATATTTTGTTTTTCAATGATTTATTACTTTTTTGATCTTATCTGTTTTATGTTTAATAGAAAATTTAGCACTTTTTGTTTTGTTTTCTATCGGTTGATCTTAAAACTTGTCTTTAAAATAATGCTTTTCTACACACATGTAATGGTGATTATGCAGGTGTTGTAAAAAATGTTATCCAGGTTGTTATAGAATTATTGTTCTGACGCGATTTTGATTTTTTGAGATTCTCAAAGTTGGAGCTTATTAAATTTTCGTCATCTCTTTTTTCATTCCACTTAATATCGTTTTTGATCATGTGATAACTTGAAATCGTTTCTTTAATAATTATTATTTATTATATTTTTACCAGCAAAAATTAATGCAGCATAATTTTCATTTTCTCTCTATTTTTAATTGTCACCCCTCATATGTATCATTTTGACAAAACCAAAAAAAATTTGAGGCAGAACTCAGAGTTTATCCAATCGAAGAGAAGCCTCAATTTTTCTTACTCAGAAAAAAACATTGTTGTGGACGACCGAACTTATACGAATGTGAGGAAACAAGAATTGACAGCGGCGAAAATCGACGAACTAACTAAAAAATAGTTGTGCGTCTACCACTTCTATTTTTCCTTCGTTTTTGGTGACATAGTCTTGCCCTTTTTCCCCCCATTTATTGCTCTGAAATAGAAAGAAGAAGGGGGGAAAGCGTATATTTTGCAGCTGCTACGAAAAAAAAATGGAAAGAAAAATAGCAGACGTATATTTTCCTCTTGTATATTCGCTTGTCTTTTTTTTGTCACACAACTAAAGAACCATTCGATTCTTGTCCCCTTTTTCTTAATATTTTTGCCAAAAGTTACTTTTTTATATAAATGGGCGCTCAAATATAAATTTAAAAATTTTTACGTGAAATCACCGCAATCTTTTAAAAACATTTTAAACATTTAACCAAACTTTTTTAATTTATCGATTTTCTAGATTTTAAATTAAGGTCTCTTTTACTGACATTTTTATATATTTTTTTTATTTTTTAGGTTTACTAACGGAATATTCAAAAATGTCATCAGATAGTCCACCAAGAAGTCGTTCAAATTCAATATCACAACATGTCGATGCTGATGAATCATCATGTATCTCATCAACTTCAAATACGACCATCACGAAAAAAGAACCAACGGATTTCTCAAATCTTCCATCACATTTAGAAATACATCCACAAAATGCAACATTAACAAGTAATGGTAAGTTTATATTTATTTTTTTATTTTTGGTTTAAATTATTATTTTAGCTAATAACCAACATCGATATATTAAACGACCTTTGAATGCATATATGATATGGACTGTTGAACAACGACAAAAGATACATAAAGAACCTCGACAAAAGATGAATGAAATTAGTCGTGCAATGGGTGAAGTATGGAAGAAAATGACTGATGCTGAAAAGGCTCCATACTTTGAACAAGCAAAGAAATATTCTGATGAACATAAGAAAGCATTACGAGATAATCCAAATTTGGCATATGTTCCATCAAAAAAGAAGATGCGTTTAACATCAAAAAATCCAGAAAATGATAAATCTGTTTCAAATGCATCATCACCAGATTTATCTGATCTTCCTGATTCTCCTGCAGTATTAAACTCGCGTTCAACTTCATTTGCTCCAATGTCACCACCGCTAAATCTTCATCAACAATTACAACGTTCATCACAAACTCCATTATCACTTACTCCCAGAATTTCTTATTATCATCCAGTATCTGCAAATGGTGAAAGTTTAGATGGACATTCAACTGTAAGAATTGTTCCAGCAAATCGAGCAAATGTTGCACAACAATCCGTTCAACAAGGTATGATTCCAGTATATGAATCAAGTGCATATACTGTAATGTCACAACCACCAAATGGACATTTTCAAGCACCTCAACTTCCTCAATCATCACAACGTCCACAACAATCTCTTCAACCGCCACAAACAACAACAATTGGAGGAACAAATGAAACGCTTCTTAATTCAAATCAACTTCGTGAAAGATATTATGCAGCATTATGTCAACCACAATTTCCAAATCTTTTTGAAAGTCCATCAAAAATACGCGATGCAAACTATTATTATGATTTACATCTTCAATTACAAAAACGACCATTATAAACTCATCGCCTTAACAGCTCTATCTATGCACGAGAAAATCAAACAACCAACCTTTTTTTTATTTTTACCATTTTACTACTATATTCACCTCATTTATTTCCTTTCTCATTTTTCTACTTTTTTGAATTTTATATATTTGTTAATTGAATTTTTTTCATACAAAATATTGCTTGATGTAATCTCATTTGAATCCCATACGTTGCAATCTTGATAATATATTGCTTTTTTGAAAAATTTTAACATTTGAACATCAAACATGGTATTTGAACACTTTGAACAATCTCTCAGATAAATAAATATGTAATAAATACAATAGTTTCAAATATCTTTTGTAACAACAATGGTTAAACAACCAAAGATATTGATAAAAAAAATTAGGGTTATAAAATGAAGTCGAAAAAGTGAAGTAGGCTGAAGAAAAAAATGAAAAAAAGTAACCGCTAAGAGAAACGAAAGAAAGAAAAGTGAAATAAAGTAAAAGCTGCACAAGTGCCTTGTATTCTTTTTAAAAACTATAAAAGTACAAAAGAAAAAAAAAACGATTAAACAAGAAATGTCTCAAAATAATATTAGCGACGAATATGATTTTATACCATTAATCAGAAGGCAGGAATATATTGAAGACTGCATAAATTTGTTAAATCAGGTAATGTTTGTTTTTGTATAAAAATATTTTTACAGTATGATAATGATTTTTTTCTTCAGGAATGGCCAAGAAGTTATGCTGCAAGAGAGAATAGTTTAAAGCGGGCAATGAATGAAGTTCCAGATCTTTCTTTAATATTGCTAACAAAGTTGGATCAAAAGCTAATTGGACATGCGAGAATTTGTATATTACCGTTGAATTTAAAAGGATGCTGGGTTGAATCTGTGATAATTCATGATACTCTTAGAGGAAAAGGAATTGGAAAAATTCTTATGCAATTGATCGAAGAAAAAGCTAAAGAGCTTGGATATAATGAAGTAAGTTTTACACTATAAAAATTCCACAATTACAGTATTCCACATTTTTTAGATTTACTTATCAACAGAAGATAAAGAACAATTTTACAAAAGATGCGGATATTTTGAATGTGCCCCACTTTTGAATGCAGGTGCAGCTTCAAAGTTGATGAAACATTGTGGACTTGACAAACTACTAAAACCAAAAATTAGTAGCAATGTTTTGACATCCAGTACACTGAAAATTCCTCAAACTATTTCATCACAAAATTTACCTCCTCCGCCACCTCCACCAATACAAATTTCAAAACCTCAATCAAAATCGAAAACATATTTTCATAAAAAAATACAATGAATTTCCCTATTTTTTTAATGTGCCATATTGTTTTCATATAATTTCAAAAAATTAGCTACGTTTATAATAAATATTTATCATTGTTTAGTGTTATAGCTTCCGCTTTTACACTGTTAATTGTATAAAAAATTGACATTTATTTTTGGTGAAAGGTTTTTTGATTAAATTTTTATGAGGTAATAAAAAAAGCTGAATCTTTTCCAATAATTGCTCATTCTTCCATTGATTTCAGGACGCTGCTCTTGTAAAAAAATCACATTTTTATTAGCCTTTTTAAAAGACGTGACTTTGGTATTTGATTATTTTTGAAAAAAAGATGAAGATTTTGATGGCAATTTTTTTTTGTGTTTTGGCAGGAACTTTAGCTATTGATTGTAAACATTCTCGATATAATGTAAGAACTGAAGGGGGTGATATTACTCTTCAAACAATAACATGTGAAAATGATACTTATTGCGTTACTGTATCTGGGAACGATAAAAGTATGTTTAAAAATTCAACAAACTCATTTTTTTCTTTAAATATTCTTTTTCTGTTAAAATCAAGTACCTCCCTTTTTGGAGGCATCACCACTTTTTAAAGAATACTTTTAACTAACTGAATGCAAATCTATATTTAAAAAAGTTTGGGCTATTAAAATAAGTAACTCACCCGCAATGTTTAAAATATATTATGCATTCTAGCTCATATTTTCAGATGATGCTGATCAATCCTTTAGTTATTCATACCGTGGATGCTATTCAGATTTTGAAAAGATGAAAGAACATTACCATAATCCAACTTGCCCTGGAGGTGGTCATTTTAATAATGCTGGTACGAGTGGTGATTTAATCTGTTGCAAAGAAAACCTTTGTAATCCTGCATCAACCACTTCATTCTCTATTTTTCTTCTTGCACTTTCAGTTTCTGCTCTTTTTTATGTCTTTTTATGGTAAACGAATTTCATGATCAAAGCAGTGATTAAAATCTGTGACAGTCTTTTTTGTTGTCTGCAATCTGCCATCTTATCAGTTCTTTTTGACAACCCTAAAAACCGACTATAAGTTTTTTTTTACTTGTATCTTTTTTGTCTCTGTTTTTTCATCAATTTTTTTATTGATCCTTAAATTTTATATTGTTATTGTAAAAAAAATAAAAAAAAGTTTAAAATGTCTCGAACTCGAAATGAAACAGAGAGTGCATTTTCGGCAGCTTCAACCGGAGTTTCCAGGTGATACTATTTGTTAAGGCGGATTTTAATCTTCGAAACGGAAAATATTTTAGTGTTGATCCTTTGATCACGACAGAAAATGTTTTCGGCGAAAGACCACATCGCACAACTTCTATTACACCGGAACAAGCTTTGATTCATTTAATTAAGGTTATGATGGGAACGGGAATGTTGTCACTGCCTTTGGCATTTAAGTATTCAGGTCTTTGGGTATGCTAATATTTTGCGAAATGATATTTTTTAAGAAAACAGTTTTAAGTTAGGAATATTCTTATTGATTATTATGTGTGTTGTTTCAACATATTGCTGCCGACAATTAGTTTACTCAGCACATTACATTAGCCGTCGAAAAGGTCAAGACAGAATTGATTATGCGAATGTTATGAGAGGTGCCGTTGAAGTTGGTCCAGCATGGATTAGAGATTATGGTTACGCTGCAAAGTAAGAATGTTGTAGGATAAATTTATTTTTAAATCAAGGTTACAGACAACTTGTAAATGTAAATATGTTTGTTGCACAATTAGGATTTTGCTGTGTTTATTTTGTTTTTATGGCAGATAATCTTAAACAGGTAAAAACAAATTTTGAACAAATTTTGCCTATTTTGTCCTTTTTAATTAGTTCTTTGATGAAACATCCGAAATTCATATTTCTCAAGCAGGTTGGATTGCTTTACTACTCATTCCCATTCTTGGGCTATGCACAATTCGACATTTAAAAGTTCTTGCTCCACTAGCTCTTATGGCAAATATCGTTTATATTGTTGCAATTAGTATTGTATTTGGATATATTTTTACTCATCTGAATCCAACAAATACTGTCCCCGCAGTTGGAGATTGGCGTGATCTTCCACTTTTCTTTGGAACTGTGATGTTTGCATTTGAAGGAATTGCAGTTGTTTTACCAATTGAAAATCAAATGGATATTCCTCAACATTTTATTTCTTCTAATGGAGTTTTAAATACTGCATGCCTTTTAGTATTAGCTGTTTATTCAGCAATGGGATTTTATGGTTATCTTGCATTTGGTGACACTGTAATGGATACTGTCACTTTAAATTTACCTAATCAAGGGTAAGTTAAATTATAAATGATAAAAATATTAGCTAAAATACAATATTTTAGGTTCTATCAAGCAATTAAAATTATGTTTGTTGGTTGCATTTTAGTATCATATCCATTACAGTTTTATGTTCCAATTGAGCGGGTTGAAAAATGGATTTCACGAAAAATCAGCGAAGATAGACAAAATTTTATGGTTTATTTTTTGCGTTATTTAATGGTTATTTTCACATGTATGAAATAGTGAAATTTAACCATTATTTAAAAACTTTTTTTAGGTCTTCTTGCTGAGCTTATTCCCCATCTTGCCCTTTTTATTTCTCTTGTTGGCTCACTTGCTGGTGCAGCATTAGCCCTTTTATTTCCACCTCTTATTGAACTTCTATGCTTTTATGGTCAAAAGCGCCTTACTCCAGTTGTATGGATTCGGAATATTATTCTTATGCTTTTTGGTTTTCTTGGTTTTACAACTGGTACATATGCAAGTTTACGACAAATTGTTCTCGTATTTGGAAAGCCGGATGTTTGAAATTGTTCAAATTTTTCCATAATTAGATACATTTTTTAAATTTTAAAATAATAAAAGAAAAATAAAAAATATACATTAACAATGCATGTTTTTCTCATATTTGACGGAACGTTGTAACAAAAAAGGAGAAAGAATGCTTGAATCATCGTTAAATTGACTAACATTAAATCAATCAATCTTTAATATTTAAAAAAGACGAAAAAATACCATTAATTTTCTTATTTCATATTTCTCATTTTTTTCTCTCTCTCTTTCTTTTTCCTATATTTGTTTAGCTGAAACCGTCGAAAATTTATGAAAAAAATACACCCAAAGAATTCAGTCATATCGGGATCGCCGCTTCTTGCTTTTGGCTAAAAAAGTCAGTTTTTAAAAAATATATTTTTTTCACATAAGTGCACTTGTCGAGTAGCCACGGCCTTCAACCAATCCATCCTTTTAAAAAACCTTTCAGTGTTTTTTTTGCTGCTTTCCCTTTCAAAATCTATGATCTCAAGGATAAAGAAAGAGAAAAAAGAGTTATCCAGTTTTTTATATCTTTTTTTTAGTTGTTTTTAAAGTTGGTAAAAAATGGACACTTTTTTCTTTTAAAAACGTTTCATTTTTCCTTTTTTTCGTCTCTATTATTTAACTCTTTTTTTCATTCTTTAAAAATATTATTTTTGCGAAATTTTTAGATTTCACAGGATTAATATCTCTATTCTTAGAAAAATTAAAAATCAGTCTTGAGAGAAAAAGAAAAAAAAAGATTTTTTTATGTTTTTATCTTGGTCTTTCGCTCGAAATTATTTTTGAAGGGCATAAGGGATTACAAAAGAATATGTCAATATGGAAAATTTTTGTTGAATAAATGAAAAAATTTCAATCAAATCGGTCAATATTTTTGCGTGTTTTTCACTTAAATAAATTTCAAGAGGGGGTTTCAGAAAAATTTATTAATGCTTTTTGGGTTACATTTTTTGAAATTTTATTTTCAATTCCAAACTTTTTTTTAAAGAATTTTCTATCATTTTCAAAGATTTCATTTACCGCTTATGAGTTAGATTTGAACACTTGTAATTGCTAACCCTTTTTATCTTAATATTCAATGTTTTCCCGATTCCGATTCCTTATAAAGAAATCGGAAAGAATCGGAATCGGTGGAATCGGAAAAAAAAGAATCGATTCCAAGAAATTTTATGTAATTATTAAAAATGCTTAAAATCTTAATATTTTTGTGAGAATTTCTTTTTCTTTAACGTCAAAGTCTTTGTTTATAAAACTAAGTAGTATTTGATCTTTTATGAAGTCGTTATGGATACGATTTTTTGTCTCTAAAAACAAAATTATATTGTTGTTTTGTCATTTTTTCACTAAAATTTTTTTTATCTAAAACATAGGACAAAAAATGGGAAACGAAATCGGGAACCGAAATTGGTGGAATCGTAATCGGAATTAAAATCGGAAAAATATTTTGGATCGGAATCAGATCGGAATCGGGAAAACTGTAATCGGGAAAACATTGTTAATATTGATCAAATTGTTTATGGTTCAAAATACAGCAAACTGACCAGCAAACACCTCAAGTTAATTTAATTTTTTTGCAGAATTTTTATAGCTAAACTCAAAATTGTAATACTTTTTGTTAAAACTTTTTCACTCAAAAATTATTCTTTCACATATTTTCTTCTTGTCAACATTGACCTCCTCATTTTTCATTTTTTAAAAATGGTGACAATTGTGAGGGTGCTTCTTTTATATTTATTTTACTAGTTCAGGTGGTGTCAGCAGAAGAAAAATTTTATCCAAGGTCGAATTTATACTTGCCAGATTTTCTTCCAAAAGATTAAAAATTCTTTTAAGAAATAGATTTATGCGCAATCTGTTTTCAATCAAAGAACTTTTTTATGGATATGAATTACTTAAGTGTAATCCTCCATTTCGTCTTCTAAGGATATACCCAGCTGTTCAAAAAAAATCTTTTAGTTATTTCATTTCAATAAAGTCATCTAAGCTTTTAATGGCAATGGAATTTAGCCTTTTTTAACTTAAAAAAATAAGTTTGTCATCAATTTTCTATTTCTTTATTTTTTGGTTACACTTTTTTTTGTTTCTTTTTGTTGTGCTTCATTTCCGAGTTTCATTGGTTGAGTCTCGTTTTTTGAAGGAAAAAAAATCATCGATGACATAGTCAAGTTTATGTGTGTCTGCGCGTTATTTTTTCCTTCTGATGGGAAATCCATCGGCTGTTTGGGTTATAAACGCGCGGCTGCTCCTCTGCAGCCAACAACAACAGCAGCAACAGCTCATCGATGATAGGCTTGTTTTGCGTTTTTCTTTTTCTCCCGGAGTTGAAGGTGAAATGATGAAAAGGAGAAAAAAAAAGATTTTTGCTTTGCACCACAAACAGTGTGTTCACCATTATATATTGGTGGTATATTGAGGGAAGAAGAAAAAAAGAAAGAATGTAGACCTGAACGAAAATTGCTTACAACTTCCTTTCTTTGAACAAAAAAAATATTTTTTAAGATGATAGAAGACGAAGGAAGATGAGTTCGACATTTTTTATTGTTTCAACTTGTTGAACGCTTTGCTGCATTATCTAAAAGATTTAAGCTTTGTGGATAAAAAAGATATATTCTGCTGCTATTTGCATCTAAATTTGAAAAGGACCTAACAGGTCTTCCCCGATCTTAAAGCAAGAAAAACAAGTGTGTTTCTCTCGTGGTGTCTTAAAACTGAAGTTTTTCATTTAAGACTTTTGAAATCGAGATTAGTTTCAAAGCATGATTTATGAAAGCCAGTTTTATTTAATACTTTATTCTTTTTTGATTGCATCGTGTTTTGGTTTTTAATTTTCTATATTTATTGTAAAAAAATTAGTTTTTTTTATAAAATAATAATATTTAGCAATCATGCCATTCAAACCAGTTGAACATCCAAAATGTCCAAAATGTGGTAAATCAGTTTATGCTGCAGAAGAAATGGTTGCAGGAGGGTATAAATGGCATAAATTTTGCTTCAAATGCAGTAAGTTTCCTTTTTGCCTGTTAACAGTAAATTAAGATAAAATTTGAATAACACTAAAAAAGCTTTAATCGTTGCTTTATTTGTCCGTTTTCTCTTTTTTTAAATGCATGTTTAAACGCTTATTGATTACTAATCAATCAAAACAAAACAATAATCCTCTACTTTTTTGAAGCTTCATTAAAAACAAAAAAACAAAGTTTTGTTAAAAGCAATTGCATTTGCCGTTCCTGAGTCATCTTTGAAATTTCGAAAAAAGGAAAGATTCATTTTTTTTCTCCCTCTTATTTTTGTGTGCCAATAATGGCTGCTGATTCATTCTTATGACTTAAAGCAAATTTCTTTTTTTAGAAATTGCGTAACTCCCAAAATATAATATTTAGCGTTGCGCATGTAAAGCAGAAAGTTTTTTTTCAATGCAAACAACTTCATGCTTGTTTCTTTTAAAAGAGTTAAGCCGCTCTTTTGTTTTAAAAACAAAGTTTCAGAAGATCAAAAAAAAGTTTTTGTTTGTTAGAAAAAGTAAAAATTCAAAAATTGCGGGGGTGATTATGATTGTTTGTCTTGTCTTCTCTGTTTTTGCATAAAATTATCAAGGAGAAAGATTCTTAAAAACGGAAGAATATCAAAAATGTGAAAATTCTTTAATTTGTGATGCAAAAATTAATATGTGTCATGTTCGCTTTCTATTTTACAGCAATGTGTAATAAACTCCTTGATTCAACAAATTGTTGTGAACATCAAGCAGAACTTTACTGTAAACAATGTCATGGAAGAAAATATGGACCAAAGGGGATTGGATTCGGTATTGGCGCTGGTGCATTAACAATGGATACCGGAGAACAATTTGGGAATAAAGAAGTTGAAATGACGTACGTGTAACAAGTTTTAATGAATTTTTGATTTTGCTTTAATTTACCTGTTTGTGCTGTCCCTTTTTTTCTGTTTACTAACATCTTTTAAAAAATTCTTTATATATGATAGTAAAAAATCCCTGATTTTATAAATCCTTTTCTTCTATGAAATTTTAGATATGTGCAACAAATTACTTGATTCAACAAACTGTTGTGAACATGGCAGTGAATTATACTGTAAGCAATGTCATGGAAGAAAATATGGACCAAAAGGTGTTGGATTTGGACTTGGTGCAGGCGCATTGAATATGGATTCTGGAGAAAAATTTGGAAATAAGAAAGAAGAGTAGAAGTTATTGCACGTTTTCACTTCATCATTTTTTGTAGGGCTATGCACATTCTTTTAGCATTAACACATTTGCTTTTTTCTAACCCTTTTCTTTATAAAAGTTTAAAAAAGGTTAAATTTAATTTTTCTTATTTTTAGTAACCGTCCAATGACCGCTGAAGCATTTACTGCCCCAATCAATCCACAACATCGTTAATTTCAATGAAAATATACTTTGTAATATTTTTGTTTTTAATAATTTTGTACGACTATAATTCTGTAATAAAATTTAAGTAATATATAAAATGTTTTTTAATTCAATCATTCAGCTTCATAACAATCTTCAGCGAAAGAAATATATTCAAAATTGCAAAACAAACTATTATTTATTCTGTAAAAAAATGTACCAATTTTACACAAAAAAGGCTTTATCTATTTTAACATTAATTTTGAAAAAGAAATGGAACATTAAACATGTAAAAAAGAAAACTAATATAAGAAAAAACCTTTTTAAAATTTTTATAACGATCGCCTATGTCTAAATAAAAGACAAATTTCTTACAATAAGAAGCATCTTAAAATTCATATCCAGGCTTTTTATCATAACCATAATCTTTGTACCATTGCTTTTCCCACCAATATTCAGATTGTGGAATGAAAAGTTCTGGTTTATCAAGACCAAGATCTTCAAGGGTGTGGATTCCTAATTCTTCAAGAACAGGCTTGACCTGAAAATGTGTAACAGAATTAATTTCGGAAGACAAAGTAGAGTTTTGTTTAAAATATTCCTAAATTTATGGGTGGAATTCTAACGCAACAATTCTCAATTTTTTGATTAAATTTAATTTTTTTTTATTCCAACTATAAAATCTTCGGTTCTCTTATTAAAAGCAATTATCACTAATTTATTTATAAACTTTTCATTATTTTACTTACTTGAGTAATAATATAGCCATAAACTTGTTCACGATTTTTCTTTCCACCACATTTAATTTTGATAGCTTCCATGAAACGTAAGCAAAGTGAATAATCGTTTATGCGACGGCATGCACGGAGTGCAGCTTCAACAACTTTTGGATCAGGAATAACATCAAAATCATGAATTTCAGAGAGGGCTTTACGAACTTCCCATCCATCAATTTCTGGTCTACTTAAATAATCAATAAAATGTTTGTCAAAACCTAAATATAGTTTTTTTAGCTTATTAACAAGAATATTATGGGGAATAAACATACGATCAGCAGGCCACTTTTCCATGATATCATCATGAAATTGTGAGCTTGCCCGAATTGCAGTAGCAGAAATTGGGCGAACAGTGCGAGTCAAGGTTTGAGCTGCACGCAAAAGTGACATACCTGTAATGGGATATTATTTAATACAAATTTAATGTCAAGATGATTTGGCACGCAAATTTTGTTTATTTTTTTCTATTTATAATAACTTTAATATATATAAAACTAAATACAATACTCTCATATAGATATATTTATAACACAGATGTATGTGAAAAACTTTAAACACAAATTTTTTTTTGCTTTCACGAGATATTTTCTTTAACAAAGTATAGCATTGAAGAATCGATCGATAAACTTTTAAAAAGCTTTAACAATAATTTAAACAATGTTTTTGCTTTAAATTCCAAAAGCAATATTTTTCGACAAAGAAAGTAAACATATAGATACTAAAACACTTGTTAATTACTTTTCCAATAAAATCATATAATCTAATTTTCTTGTAAAGAATGAAAAAGATGTCATTAAAATAAAACAGACTTTAAAACTTTTTTAACATTATTAATTATTTATGTTAAATAAAAAGATTTAAGCAAAGGATAAAGTAATGTTAAGCTAGCAGCAAAAAACAACGTTTTCTCAAAATTTCTCACATTGTCACATAGGCAAACTTTCGTTTTAAGATTCCACAAAGGTGCAAGACGTGACGATCTTGTTTGAGCGGCAAAAAATCCATTTGGTTTTCCTCCTCTCTTTTGTTGTATCAATAAAACGAAAAAAATA
>CABFKO010021982.1:0-22039 GCA_901766855.1 Panagrolaimus sp. ES5
TTTTTGTTGTTAAATCTCAAAATTTTTTTTTTATTTTTATCATGCTTTTATAAACATATAAATATTTTTTTAATATTATCAAAACTTAACACAAATTTTAAAAAATCAAAAAAGACTGTATTTTGTACCCGACAAAATTAGAATAAAATTTATCATTGACTAACACCTTGTTTAAGGTCATTATTTTCAACTATGATATCTGGAGGGGATAAAAGTGGAGGCTTTTCTGAAGCAGTTGAGCTGGCATTAATCACAATATTCTTTTTAACAGATTTTGGATTTCCAAAAATCCAATGATAAAATTCTCCTGGATCAAAATCATTGATATCCTCGGGCATTGCTTTATCTTTTGTTTCTGGAGAACAAAGAGCCAATAATCCAGCTATTAAGGACATCAAGGCAACGGCCATAGCTGGAGCAGCTTCATGAATTGTTTTCTATAAAAATTAAAATAAATTACAGTATTGGTAAAATTTAAATAAAAATTACCAATCGATTAAAATATGGTGCAATAATAGATCCAATTTCCCCAACAAATCCAATAATTCCATACATCATATTTCGGGTAGATGTTGGAGACATTTCTCCGATTAGCAAAGGTTCAGCGACCCATGCGACAGAATTAAAAACTTTTACCAATAAAAATAGGGTCATAGCTGTGGCATTTTTTCCTAAAAATTTGGGAAACAATTGATGGCATTTGGAGAAAGTTTTGGGGTGAAATGGCTTTAAAATGCCAAGATTGAAATCTCCAATTTTTTTTAAATTTTGTTATTTTTCATTTTAAAAACCGGCGGGCTGGCAAACATAATTCAAAATATGGCATTTTTCTCTAATTATTTATTTTAATGACACAAATATGCCAAACTCAGATTTTATGAAAATATTATAATTCTTGTGCCATTAAATAAAGGCATATCGTTTTGAGTGTTTTCAAAACTCTTTTTGGCACTTTTGTGACAACAACGGCATTTTTCAAAAAATTCTTACCAGGAAAGAAGCAAGCAATAAACATTGCAAAAGCTTGTGCCAATAATGCCATTGATGTTACACTTCTTCTTCCAATATATGCCAAGGCAAAAATTGCAGCAGCTGCTGGAAGTTCAACAAGCCCCGATAAAAAATATCCAACCATTTTATTTTCATGTAAATCCGTTGAATAAAGGGATAAAGCCCAATATGTAAAATTCATAACAATCATAATAAAGCAATGTGAAGAAAGTTGAAAAAGCATTGGCAAATTTGTAAGAATATCAAGGAAATTTCGATGTGATGCATCTTTTGTTGACTTTTTATTAAGGGATGAAGCTTGAAGAATTTCTTCTTCAATTTCAAGGGATGGCGTAGTTGAAGATCGACAAATTTCAAGGTCAATATTTCGACGATTATATTTTGTTGAACGTTTTATATATTTTGAAACTCCATCATGCTTTTCATGGGTTACCAACCAATGCAAGGATTCTGGTAATAGCCTAAATATGATAATTTTATCGAAGTTACAGTAATCACCAAAAAATGATCAGAGAGAAATAGCAATGTTTTAAAATTTTATTTTAGAATTACCAAAAATGTCAAAGCAAAACTAACCAATAAAAACTAAATGTCAACAAAAAAGGTGCTGAAAGAATAAAATATTGAACCCTCCAAGATTCAAATGCCATATGTACTAATCCAACAGTACAGTATCCAGATACCCAAATAATTGTTGAAACCAATGGAGTATGGGATCGGAAAGCTGGTGCAACAGTTTCAAGGATAATAACAAATCCTATTGTTCCAATACCCTAAAAATGGATATATCAAATCCTGATAGAGCTCTTGAATAAGGCAAAATGCTTACAGCAGTTCCAACACCAGCAATAAAACGACAAATTAAAAAGATTGAATATGTTGGTGCCATGGCACATCCAACATTTGCAATTACTGTCATCCAAAGTGGTAAAAGATATGTAATTCGACGACCATATCGATCAGCAAGTTGTGACAAAATTGGTGTAAAAATCATTGATCCCAACATGAAAGTTGACATACTTAATTCAGCTGTCAATTTTAAAGTTCCAAAAAATGCTGTATTTGCTTCACTTTCACATACAAGATCAAACTAAAAATGTTTTAATCTAAAATATTCATGTCAAGACATAAAAAGTAATATTTACTTCTGAATTAAGTGTTGCACTTTTACCGTTGGGATATTCAAAATTTCGACAATATTTTGTGATATTACTTTCTACTGAAATATATTCACAAACATTTTGAATTTCTGATGTTTGACTTAAAAGTTCTGGATCTCGGCATTCAAATTCTGGTTCAGAGATAAGCGAAAATATCATTGTTTCACAAGCAAATAAGAAAAATCCTAGATTTGCCATGGCATATACAAACATCTGAAATACAGTAAAATTTTAAGAATTAACGATTTTTAACCAAATCTGGCAAATTTAAATTTTTGCCAAAAGTTTTATCACATTTAATTACAGCAACTTTATTTTTAAAATCTGCCAAAAAATATAGTACCCAAGACTTTTGAATCACAAAAGCTCAAAATCTAAACATACCTGATAAAATCCAAAAGTACCAAAATTTGTTAAAATTTTTTCAGCGTCTAAATTTTCATAATTCATTGCTTTTAAAACTGATCCCGGCCTTGTTCCAGCTGCCTCCGCAATCGCCTGCGGATCTGGTGCAACTTCAACAGACTTTTTCATCTTCATTTTTTTATTCTCAAAATGTGTAATAAAACCAAAATAAGTTAAACAAAATATAAAAAATTTAAGCAACTGATTGATGATCAAAAACAAGTATTGAAATTTTAAACACTGCCAAAAAAAGCGTGGTATTTAAAATACTTTTTCTTTTTTTCTTCGATTAAAGCCGATTAAAAACAAGCATAAACAGCAAAAATATAAAAAGATGTTTTGCCTTTTTAACTGAGTTTAATCAAGAATAGATAGATAGACATTCTTAAATTTCTATAATTTATATGATGGTTGATGATCACTGATAAGATTTTCTCAAACATGCGAACAAGCGTGATAAGCTCCTTTTTTTTCTCTCTTTCTCTCATTTTTCGATTCATGGCGAAGTCGAAAGTTTTATTCGCACTTTTTTGTTGATTGAAAAAAGTTCATTTTTTGGGCAAAACTGTCTTCTTCTAATATTTAGTTGTTATCAGTGATAGTCAAACTAAACCCGCTTCTTGATGGCGGGGGGTATTTATGGTTGACATATTAAAGTATAAAATGTTTAATGATGTTTTAAAGGTTCAATAACAAATATTATTCAAATTATTATTCATGACAACCATAAAAATATGAGCGACATGTACATGTATAACACGTAAAGTTTGTACATTAGTCAAAAACTCGAAAACCAAAATCTGCATAAATAAATTTTACTGAATGTGAAGTTGTCAACTGTTCCTTTTGGCTCGATTTCAAAGTGATCATTTCTTATTGTAATTAATTTTTTGATCATTGAAAAACTTGAATGAGTTCTTTATAAATTTCTTCATCTTCTTCACCAAATACACAAAAAATTACTTCATCGACCTGAAACAAAATGAATAAATATAATGATGTTAAAAAAAAGTAAAATTTACTTTTTCAGATAATTTTTCATCTTCCAAAAAATCTTTTACAGCTTGAGTTGCTATAACAGCAGCATCATATTTTGGGTAACCATAAATTCCTGTTGAAATTGCAGGGAATGCCTACCAAAATAAACTTTTATTTATAATAATAAAAACTTAAAATTTTTGCAAATATTTATGCTATTTTCTAAAGTAGGTATAAACAAAAAATTGAAAATGCAAAAAAAAATACTCATTATACGCACGCTAAAAAGACATAACTGCAGTTCCTCTTCTGTCACGTACAAATTATTAATAACATAATGACTTGTTGTTTTAGCTAAAAAAAATTTGCCGATGGGCTGAAAAATGGGTACTCACGAGTTAATGTGAAAACAAAAATTTTTTATTTTTAAAACAGTTATAAGGTGTAAAAAATAAATATTGTTTAATCTTTTACTAAAAACTTAAAATACAGCTAAAGTGTATCGTCCAAAAATGATAATGAAATAGTTTGACTAGAATCACTTACAATACTTCTCATATCATTTTCAGCTGCGACTATCAAAGAATTCATATAACAATCATACAAATTTTTCTGTTTCTCTTTAGTAACTTCACCGCAAATAATTGGACCAACAGTATGAATGATAGCTAAAAAAAAGATTCATGAGAATGTAAATAAAAAAATACCTCTGGCATTTTCAATGTTGTAAGCTTTTGTAATTTTTGCTTCCCCGATTTTACATCCATTTAATTTTCGACATTCTTCTTGCAGTTCTGGGCCAGCGGCTCGATGAATTGCAACGTCAACGCCTTTGGATGTACCTTAGAATGCATTCAAGATTAAAAGATCGGAAAAGAATAAGGATAAAATTACAGCCAAGCAAACTCTGGTTTGTTGCATTTACTATTGCATCAACTTTTAACTTTGTAATATCATCTGCGATAACCTTCACTTTATTTACTTCAGCAATAATATTCGATTTTTTAAAAGTATTTTTTGTAGACTTTTTTGAATTATTGAAAACTACTTTCATTGTTTTTGTACTTTTTAAATGATAAGCATACAACGCAGCACCATGTGCAACCACCAAATCTGGATCAATCACACACTGATGTATTGCATTAGGAAATATATTTTTTAACATTTCTTTTATCATGGGCTTTCGGCATCCGCCACCTACTTGAAAAACATAATCTATTTTATCCTTTTGGACTTTTCCCTTCTCGAGTGATCGAAAGATGACTTTGTTTATCCGGACCTTGTAACATTCGGCCATTTCTTCAAAGTCTTTTTTTGTTATCGGGATTACATCATCTTTATTTTCGGGATCATACTCATCAACATCTAACCTAAAAATGAAAAAACGTAAAAGTAGAAGCATTCTGACGATTCAAAAGCCTCTAGCTCGGGTCAGAAAATTATAAACGGGCTTGGCTGCCCCTGATGGGATATTAGCGAAAAAATTACCAATAACTTTCGACCGCTGAAAGTGTACATTTTATTTCTTTACATTTTTGCATAAGAACATATTTTTTTGTTGATGCCATAACATCAATGTTATGCTTATGTTTTAAAACAGCATGAAAATGATTCAAAAGTAATGTATCATAATCTCTTCCACCGAGATACGAATCACCGTTATATCTTAATACATTCAACTGATTATCGACAATTTCAGCAACACATACATCAACAGTTCCACCACCACAATCAAATAAAAATATTTTTGAATGATTTGGAATATCCATTTTTGTACAGTATGCAAATGCAGCTGCAACTGGTTCTGGAATAAAATTAATTGTTTTAAATCCAGCTATTTTTGCTGCTTCAATAGTAGCATTTGCTTGTTTTGGCGTAAAGGTTGATGGAATAGCAATGACAACTTTATCATGAAGTTTTCCTTGAAATTCATCAACTTTTTGTTTGATATGTTTTAACAAAGCTCCAGAAACTGCTTCAGGAGATTTTATAATTTCTCTGTCAGCAAGTTCAATCTGAACTTTACTATCGGATTCTGTAACCTTAAATGGCCATAATGGATCAACAATAATATCTTTGAAATCTTTTCCAATAATTCTTTTTGAATCAAAAATGACATATTTTGATTTAGTTCGTAGCCGATTTACAGCAATTTGTCCACATTTTTCTCGTTTTTCATCATAGGCAACAAAGAAAGGCATTGTTCGAGATGTTGAAACAATTGGATCCAATTGGACGAATTCGACACCATTTCGTCGAATAACAGCGGCACAACATTCTGTTGTTCCAAGATCAATTCCAACTGCCTCATATTCTGGATTATATTCGTCCATTTTAATTGGAATATTATACTTTCGATTATTCAACTCTTCCAAGGAAGTCATTTTTGAGAAATTACAGTATAACCAAATACTTGGGTAAAATAAAAATGATATTTATCCAAATAAATATTATGTGTTGGTTTTAAGCCTTTTTGAAAAAACTGTTACATTAAAAACGTTAAAAATCAACAAAGAAAAAAAGTTAATGTTTTGTACATTTATCAATTTTCTGATAAGGGACTTAATTTTAGACAAACAAATAGTTTTACAAAAATTTAAGTTTTACAACTGGAAGATGATTGCAATTTGCATCTCTGAAGTCTCCAATCTGCTGGATATTATCTTCTTTGAACAAAATAAAAAACAAGGTTACTGTAGCAGGACAACAGTAAAAAACATTTTTGACAAAAAGCATTTTAAAATTGCATAAAACAGGGTGTAAACGATTTAAACAATTTTAATAACATCCATTTAAAAGATATAAACAGCAAATATTAAATTTACAAGTTGTAAAAATGTTATTTTAGAACAAAGATTTGTATAAAATTACTGTAATTGATTTTTTGATCAGTGAAAAACTTGAATGAGTTCCTTATAAATTTCTTCATCTTCTTCACCAAATACACAAAAAATTACTTCATCAATCTGAAAAAAAAATTATAATAAATATAATGATGTTAAAAAAAGTAAAATTTACCTTTTCAGATAATTTTTCATCTTCCAAAAAATCTTTTACAGCTTGAGTTGCTATAACAGCAGCATCATATTTTGGGTAACCGTAAATTCCTGTTGAAATTGCAGGGAATGCCTAAAATAAATATTTGTTTTACAATAGCAATCTTCAATTAAAATTCACTTACAATACTTCTCATATCATGTTCAGCTGCGACTATCAACGAATTTTTATAACAATCATATAATTTTTCTTGATTTTCTTCAGTGACTTCATCATAAATAATTGGTCCAACAGTATGAATAATAGCTAAAAAATGATATAGTAGTAAAGAAAAGATAAATATAGCATTTAAAAACTTACCTTTGACAGTTTCAATATTATAAGCTTTTGTGATTTTGGCTTCTCCCGTTTTACATCCATTTAATTTTCGACATTCTTCACGTAATTTTGGACCAGATGCGTAATGAATTGCTCCGTCGACGCCACCGCCTGAAATAATTCATCCATGATAAAACATACAAAATGGATACAGATAAATATGTTATTACCTCCAAGTAAACTTTGTTTCGCAGCATTTACTATTGCATCAACTTTTAACTTCGTAATATCATCTGCGATAACCTTCACTTTATTTACTTCAGCAATAATATTTGATTTGTGAGCAATCTTTTTTGTTGACTTCTTTGGAGTACTGGAGAAGAAAGTTGTAATACTTGTTTGACGCATTTTTGAAATCTAAAATTAAATTTTATAAAAAAAGAGAAAACGGTAACACAAAAAAAGATTGCAGTTTTGTTGCTTTTATTTTTTGGAGCATTAACAAAAAAACGTTAGATAAAAAAAATTTACAAAATTAACGCGCGGGTTCGAAAAATTTCGGTAAAAAAGAGTAACAAAATTTACTAGAGCTTATATTATGACTAAGGGACAATATTGGATTGAATTAACTTCTAGATTACAGCAAAAGAGTGAAGTTTTGTAAAAATAGTTGCAGTTATTATAAAAGTTTACTGTTTATTGCCTACAATCATCAAGTACGTTACAGTAACTTTCATCAAATCAAAGAAAGCTCTATGAAATTTTAATGTCAAAAATAAATAATCAAGGAATATATCGACCACATAACTTTGTTTTTTATGTAATATATATAAATTCAACAACTTTATTGCTTTTCAAAAACAAGAACATACAAAAAGAAAAGCATAAAAATAACAACAAATTTAAAGCCAGGTAACATATTTTTCATAGAGTTTTTGTTGTTCTTCATAGGTAAAGTTAATAGTTTTTTGATTATTCTTAATTTTATTAAGACGCATTTGATCACGAAGATGAAGAAGGCAAGCATCAATGAGGCGGGGGATATTGAGGTAATTTGCAGCATTTGTGAGATCTTCAAGAATATCATTTGAGATATCTTTCATAAATTCTGAATCTTTTTCAGTGAGGGACATTGGTGGAGGATCCTTCATTTCATATGCTTCTGCATCTTGATAAAGATTACAGTATTCAACGATTGGCTTGAGAAGGGTGGCGGAGATTGTTAAAGGAATGGTTTTTGTTTCAGTATCAGTGACCAATTCTATAAAAGTTTAAAAAATTTTGATTGTGATCCACATGCTATTTTTTTGTGATATAAATAATGGTGTTCACCATGGTGATAAACTTGACTTACCCATCATTTCTGATAAAACAACTGATTGAGCAATAACTTTTTTATTTACTTCAAAAGTTTTATCATCATTTGATTGAAGGATGAAAGTTGGTTCAGGTTCAGCTGCCATTTTTCAAATATGAAACTTGAAGAAGAGAGAAGGTGGATAGGAGAAGGATATAAATGCAAAAATGAATATTTTAGACTGTTTTGGCTGGCTATTTATATGGGTTCTTGGCTCTATCTCTCTAAAGTTGTTGTTTACTTGGTTTTTGTTGACCTATAACTTTTCTTTCTCATATGCCACTAAGTTAGATGATATAAAAATCCATAAAAAAAATCAATGAACTACTCGATCAAATTACAAATTTATTTTTCAGAGCAAAATATTTTACAAAACTACAGTATTTTTCTTACATTTTAAATTTATAAAATTACTGCCCAAACATGAGCCCCTTTAACGATACAATCTTTGAACTCCATATCAGGCTATCGTAATTTAAAAAATGGCAAAAAATTACGGTAAAAATACACACGAAATTTAAATAAAAGTTGCTCGTTCAAAATGTGTATCTGACATCGACGGAAATTTGCTCTGTAAAAAGCGGGTAAAGAATTCTTAACACGAAAAACAACAATATTTCTAAAAAAAAATTCAACAATTTTTTCGAAAGGTTTTTATAAATTTTCCGTCCTTTACAAATTTTTCAACGTAAAATTTGCATAAATTTTTGTTTTTATATCTTTCCTTTCTTGAAGCACTTATCGCAGAGATGTCGTCTACTGATGATCAACAAACTGATGATCAACAAAAAGCTGATCAAACTTTAGCTCAACAGTTAGCTGAATCTGAGCAAGCAATGTACGAACAATCTCAACAACAAATTCAACAAATAGAAGATGAAGTAAGATTTTGCAGAGTTTTTTCCCTTCAATAGCTTAAAATTGCTTATTTTAGGTTCGTCAAACTCAAGCTTTAGTTGGCCAAAAAGAAACTATTGAAGCTGGTCTTATTTCAACGTATGATAAAGATACAAGTCCAGAATATCATCAAAAAGCTTTAGTAAGCATTAACATTCGTTGATTTAAAATGTATCTGGTTTTAGGAATTATCAAATCGCTATTCACATATAAGAAAAATTCGTGGTGATGGTAATTGCTTTTACCGAGCTGTATTGACTTCTGTTATTGAACGTGTTTTACATAATCGTGATGAACTTGAACCGTAAGTTTTTTTTTATAATTTTGAGTTTTGCTTTCTGCAAATAATTGAAATGATACAAACATACTTACCTTCACATTTTTTAAAAAATTATCCATATTCATTTTCAGGCTTACAGTATTATGCACAGGATGGAGAAAACGCTTAATGGATCAAAATTTTCCTGATCTTACCACTGGTGATTTTTGCGATGCTGTTAGTTTTGACTTTCTCTTCTGTATACATTCACTTTTAACGCTTTTTAGATGGAAACTCTTCTTGAATCAATCAAAAATAATCTAAAAACAAATGATGTCTTGATGGACGATTTAAATCAAGATGGTATTGCAAATTATTATGTTGCTTTCCTACGGTAATTCTTTAACTGCTGCGACCATTTTTAATTCTAAAATTTTCAGGTTGATCACATCTGGATATCTTCGTGAAAATGAAGCTGAATATGCTGGTTTTATTGAAGGTGGAAGAACATTAGATCAATATTGTATTGATGAAATTGAACCAATGTGGAAAGATTGTGATCATTTATCAATTATTGCGCTAGTTAATGCTTTGAGTAAGTATCTGTCTTAGTTTTTTCTTATACTGTTAATTTAATTTCTTTTAATAGAAACAAGTCTTCGAATCGAATATATGGACAGATCCCAAGCTCCATCCGGTGGATGGCATCATGACTTTTGTGCAGATGATTCTGAGCCAAAATTATACATGCTATTTCGTCCAGGTCACTATGATTTATTGTATAAAAAAGATCAACAATAATGTTTGTATCATGCCGTAAAATATAACGTTGCTGCTACTGGTTAAAAAGAACTCGCTTTTTTCATCTTTTTGAACAAATATTTGTTCCTTTTTTTGCTATCATCTATATTTATATGTATTTAAAAATGTTTTTTGTGTAATATTCGAAAATTTTAATATTAAATTCTTGTCCAAAAAGAGATAAATAAATTGAACTTCGATATGAGATGGACGCGTGCAAAATGTACATAGATATTAAATTTGCTGTTTTGGTTCATGATTTTAACAGGGAAAATTTTTCGGCCGTTAACTTTATTTATTTATTAACTTTAATTGTTTTTATTTAATATTAGTAAACGGTAGACAAATGAAATGTACAAGAACTTTTTCCAGTTTCTACCATTTTTAATTTTTTTATTCATAGAAAACCATGAGATAACACGAAGAAGTTTAAGTTATCTGCAATCGTTGTCTGCCTAATTCAGCTTTTGCAAATCCTGTGGATGTCAAAAATCTGAAAAGAAGGTGCTTTCTTTGTTGTTGCAAATCGAGAAAGCAACAAGAAAAATTTATTTTTAACATCGAGCATTTTCAAGGTTCCTACCACGAAAAACCCTTATTCGGTACTGTACTTCCACAATCGACGACGTTTTTTTGCAATGTCCAATTTTTTCTCCTGTTTTTGAGTTCTTCTTTGTTACTTTTTACTTTAAAAATGCTAATTCTTGTATATTTTATTAATTTTTACAGAATCGGCTATAGCTGGTTTACATGTTGTAATGTTCTCCAGCATTTTTGTCTAGACGTGTGACCCCAAACATTGCTCGATTCCTTGATTTTTTTCCTTTGCTTTTCTTCCATATGTACCTTTTCCTAGTATTACATTTTTACTTACTCTGTAATTATCCTTTATATTCAGTACCCCTATCACTTTTGCCGTCGAAATACTTTTTCGTTAAATTATGCTTCGTGGAGTTTACTTATTTATCATTGGCGCATAAATATTTTATCTTTTCTTTTTCAGGTATAACACTAGCAAAGATGCCACGTGAAATTAAAGAAGTTAAGGAATTCCTTGTTGTATCCCGTAGAAAGGATGCCAAATACGTACTTGTCAAGACCAATCCTCAAAATGTTAAATTCAAGGTTCGATGCAGCAAATATTTGTACACCCTTGTTCTTGGAGTAAGTTGTTTTGTATTCTTTTGTGCAGCATTTTTGTTTTTTTTAACAACTCATTTTGATGCTTAAAGGACTTGTACTTGATGGGATTAACGTTCCGTTGTGCAAGAATGTGAACATTTTTCACGCCTGTCTGACTTTTAAAGTCTTAATTTATCGTTTCAAACAAGAAAATGCTGCACTTTTGTTCTTTTTTATTTATTTACTATATACTTTATTTTCAGGATAAAGATAAGGCTGCTAAAGTTCGTTCATCACTCCCAAATGGTCTTACAATCAAGGAAATCAAATAAGAATCTTTTCTGGTGTTAATCATTATTGTTAACTTGTTTTTTCTCGTTTCTATATAAAAAATTTCTTATTATTTTCCTTTTCTGTGTTTTTAACATTCTCCCTAAATCATTTTTTTGTTTTTCCAATTATGGTTTTAAAAAATATAATTGGATTGCTCACGCGGAAGGGTAGGAAGGGAAAAGGGCAAGTCCGGTTTTGATGAATTAGTTTTCTTCAAGGTATAAATAGTGATGGGGTACAATGAACAATATTGTTCATTTCTGTTCATTGTGGCCGAAGGTTAAATTTGTTGTTGTTGCAAAAGAGAAAGAAAGAAGAATGTCTTCGTCATGTTGTGCAGTATATAATTCCCCACAATGGATTGAATCAAATCGTTGTGATTTTAAACCACCAGTATGTAATAAATGCATGTTTTCGGATCAACTAAAGGTATTCTTTATTGGTGGACCAAATCAAAGAAAAGATTATCATCTTGAATGTGGTGAAGAGGTTTTCTTTCAAGTTGAAGGTGACATGATTTTGAAGGTTGTTGAACAAGGCAAGCATCGAGATATTGAAATTAAGCAAGGTGAAATCTTTCTTCTTCCTGGAAAAATTGAACATTCTCCACAACGAAGTGAAGGAACAATTGGAAATGTAATTGAACGGGAACGTGAACAAGATGAACTTGATTGTTTAAGATATTTTATTAATGGAACCACTGACACTTTATATGAGCGTTGGTTTCATTTGAATGATGTTGTAAAAGATTTGCCCCCAATCATTAAAGAATTTAATGAAAGTGAAGAAGCAAAAACTGGAAAGCCTGGTCCAAAGGCAAAACTTCAAGACCCTGCTTATCAAACTGATAAAGACCGAAAACTTGCTGATCCAATTGATTTAAATAAATTTATTAATGATAATTTGGCAATGATTGAGTAAGTTTAATTTTTAAAAAGTAAAATAAAAAAGTGTTCGCTTTTGACTCCATCAGTTTTGTGTAAAATGAACCATGTTATATTTTTCATATTTTAAAAATTTAAAAAATCCTGGATATTTACCGTAATCTCTTTAACCAAATTACAAAATAATTGTAAACAACTTTAATTTGAAAAAATTTTTAAGAATAAAATATGATGAGAGAACAAACTGCAGTTTGTATAATAAATTTTTTATGCGCAGTTTTTAAAGTTTTTTTTAGAAACAACTATTTATTGATTAATATTTTTTAAAATTTAAATCCAGTCAAACGAATTAAAAAAACATATTATCTGCGGTACTCCTGAATCAGTTTTAGTTAAGATTAAAAATTAAAAAATGATAGCTTATTATAAATTTTTCTAGCATTTTTCTCTTTAAATAGAATCATTTAATTTTAAAAACCAGACAGTTTAAAAATTCTTAAAACATATCATTGTTTAACAGTTGATTTAAAAAAAGCGAAATAGCCAATCAGTTACTTAAAAATAAAAAAATATTGCAGTCAAGCAACAACATGACGTCTTTAATTTTTCAGAAAAGGCCCTTTCCAACTTTATGGTCAACCTGATTACCTTACAACCGTACATTTAATTGGAAAAGGTAAACATCATTTAGAAGCCGGAAAAGGGGATATTGTTGTTATGCCGCAACGTGGAAATGCAATTCTTCATTGTGAAGGAAAAGATCATGATCTTGGACCATTTTGTATGGCACGAATTATTAAAAATAAATCTGCTGAATTAGAAGTCAAAGATGATGCTGTTGTTGTAACAGTTCGAATGACACGTTAATCTGGCACAGAACTGATCAGTGATTTAAAAAAAAATATTAGTTAAATTTAAATGGTTATGAAGTAAATATGTCAGTTAATTTTAAATGTGCTTTTTACCTCTTTAATAGAGTAATAAATAAATGCTTAATATATAACAGTTTTATTCAAATACTTTTTTACCAATTTTAAAAAAGATTTTTTTCGTGAAATATTTCTCTCAGCATCAGTTATTTTACAAAAACTAAATTATTTCAAAAAGTTTTCTTTCTAAATTACTCGTAATATTGCGTCATTTATTTTAATAACAAAATTTGAAAAATTAAAGCCAACAATCACTTTGTATTTGAAGAACATAAAATTAAATACTTTGAGCCATTAAAAAAACACATCACCAGTGTATAGTTTGTTGCAAAAAATATGTATTATAATAATTTTAAAGATTAAAAAAAGATTGGTGATTTGCAGTTTAGATTTACTGAATTGAATCAGTTTTTCGAAATTAATTATTAAACATGTAAAATTATTTACAGCTTCAAATGAATACCTTGTTTTTGATTTTTGTTAATTTTATTGATTTTATTGTTAAAACTGTGCCAGAAATACACATTCGAAAGGAAGGAATGAAGCAAGCTATTAATCTGCATTAAGCTAAATTTTCAGTTGAGAAATATTATTATAATTTTCACTTCAATATGCTTGAAAGCGTTCCCAAATATTACGATTCTTCATTTTTACGACGTTTTAAACCATTTAAAAAAATTATTCCAGAGTAATATATTATTGAGATATTATTGAAAGTGTTGAAATCGACTAATATACTTTTTATACAAATAAATATTTAACATGTTTGAAAAAAACTATAACTTTTGTGTTGGAAAAATATGTAATAATTATCCAGTTACAGTTTTTTTCTTACAGTGTTACATCCTTGTGATTTGCAGCTGCAGTTTTGCTTCTATAGACCTTTAAAAACAAAGAATTTCATAAATAATTATTTTTAAATAAATTAAAAGTTTAAAATAATATCGGCTCAGTTTTTTAACCAAACAAAGCGTATCAAATTCAATATTTTTTTACATTTTTATACTTCAAACACAAATAGTAGTTACAAAAATGATTAAAAAAGTTACACGCTTGAAAACACAAATTTTTTTAAAGGCAGCAAATAAATATCTTACAATTATAATTCCAATTACAGTATACCACAAAACTTTTTAAAATGCATAATTCCAGTATTTAACATCTGAAACAGTTTATAACTTTTTATTTGGATTGTGTACAGTAATTTCAAAGGCATCATTATCATCGTCATTATTATTTGGTAATTCTTCATTGAAAGATTCTGTAGCAGAATTTTGTGAAGAAGGATCAATTCGAGTTCGACGACTTTCAAATTCAGGTTTCCAAAAGAATAGATCTTCTTCTGAATGTCCATAATCTGTGTAATCTTGTTTATTTGCAGGTGCTTCAGGGAGAATATAATCAGCTCCAGGGGTGACTGAAAAGAAAAGTTGTAACAAATTATTATTACAAAAATTAGTTTTGTTTTCTGCCAAAAATTTTAAAAGCTCTTTTTATACTTTTTGATGAAATATAATTTTAAAAAATAGTTTATGCTCTATAAAATCCTATCAAAAATTTCACATAAACTCTTCGAAAAGGTTTGTTCTTTGCCGTGAAATAAAAAGAAACAAAAATTATATATTAAAACCCCTCAACTTTATGTAAGCCCAGTTTTTGCAAATTTTATTTAAAACTTTTATTTTTTTTAATAATTGCTCTTTTAATATTGTATCTCTAAAAAATTTAGAAAGCCAATTATCAAATTTAATCGTTTTAAATAAGCTTCAATTTTTTGATAATAAATATTAATTTGTTCATTTTTTCAGTGAATCGTAAATTCTAATTTGATAAGAAAATTTTGCCATTCACAGTTTAGAATTAAAAAAAAAACTTTTTAAAAAATCAGATTTTTCAGTTTTAAAACCAACCTTGTTCAATAGGTTTTCTTGTTGTAATTTCTGCAGCTTTGGAGGATGCAGTTGTAGATGTTGAAATTGTCCTCGGTGCTTCAGTTGTATGACCAACGGGAAAAACAATTGCAGCTAAACTAGAATCTGGTGTTGTTGTAATTACAATTGGTGGAATAACAGTTGTTGTTGTTGTTGATAATTCATGTTTCATTCTTTCTGTAAGTTGTCCATTTTCATCAACATAATAATCTTCTTCCTCAACCTTCCATTCATCATCTTCATCATCCATATATAAAAGTTGTTTACCTTTAGCTTCTGAAGTCGGCTTAATTGCAGCAACTCGAACTTGCATTTTATTTGTATTTTTTGAAGAAGAAACTGGCATTGGTTCAACTTTTAATGAAACAACTTTTGGAGCTGCAGTTGTTGTTGTTGAAGGTTTTGAAGTTGCGGGTGTGGTTGTTGGTGAAGATGATGAGCCTGGTGCAGTTATTGGAGGATATGGTGAAATAACTTCAACGGGGGCAGATGTAGTTGATAGAGTTACAGTTAAAGGAGATACAGTAGTGGTGGTTATATCTTTGTTACCAGTAATATTTAAACCTTTTGGTGGTTGCCGAGATACTTGATATAATCGATAATATGGACTATATGTAACATAATATTTATTTTTTTCACCAGTAATAATTGGTCGAATAATTTGTCGAGCTGGAACTTTTTGCTTTTTCAATTTTTTCTTCATCTCTTCTTTCCATCGTCTTCGCTTTTCTGCATATGTTAAAATTCTGGAAGTTTCTGCAGGGGTTTGAATCTCGGATACTCTTCGAAAAGGTGTTTCTCGGACTTCAACGCTATGTCTTGTATTTGGAGGCCTTTCAGCTTGAATTACAGGAACTTTTTGAGTTTGTCCAAGTCGTTCTCGAAGAGCCAAATGTTGAGCAATTAATTGATTAATTAAACCTTGTGGAACAGGTTGTGGAATCCGATGACCTTCAGAATTTAAGCTTTTTAAAATTGGATATCCAGGAAATACAGGTGGATTTAAATATGAATGTCGAAGAAATTGTGTTTCAGCTTCTTCATGATATCGAGTTCGGGGATTTCTTGAACCAGCTTGAGCATATCCAAGTTGTGGAGGAGTTTGGGGAGAATTTCCCTGAAAATACTATTCATTAAGCTTATTCCGATTTTTAAAAATATTAATATAAAAATTTATGGTTTGTATCAACCTTATATATTAATGGTAAACAGTTTATTGACTTTTAGCTGATTAATGTTTTTTCATTTTTTTTTCACTAAATTCAGTTTATTTTTGTGTTGTTTAAAAACATTTTTTTTGATTTTTCAGTTTTTTTTGTCAAAAATTTATATCGTACTTTATTTGCCTTATTTTTACATTCAGTTAAATAAAATATCTAAACTTTATTCATTTATTTAGCAATGGCAGAGGAGTGATCTCAATGCTGACAGTTTTGAGTTTTTAAATTAATTAATTCCCACGAATTGTCTAAAATTACATTTAACTTTTCTTTATTCATTTTAAAATTGAATAATATTGGGGCAAAGATTTTACATCCTTATGCTAAACATTTTTGGCCAAAGCTAGATAAAAAAGGTTTGTCAGATATGAAATAAATACCTAAATTTATAAACATAATAATAATTTCAAAAGCCTAATAATATTATTCAGTTTTTGACAACTTTGGTAAGTACAATAATTCTGGGATCATAAAAAATAAATATTTGAATTTATTGTCAATGGACATACAAAATGGAAGAACAGTTAACAAAAAGCAAATTTAATGCAGAATTTTTGCGCATATTCAGTTTTAATAAATTTATTTTTCCATAATAATTTTAGAAAACAATCTTACAGTTTTAACCTACCTTAACATGTGGAGTATCATATTTTTCATAGCTTTCTTTTTTTGCAGTTGTTAGAGATGGCTTTTTAAACTCAGTTTCAAATTCTTCAACATTTGTTGAAGGTTGTGAAGTACCAGATGATCGACGAGATTGACGATTTGTTCGAAAATTTGTTTCAACAACTTCAGCTTCAACATTTCGCTTTTTATTTTTACTTAAAAATTCTGCTGGTGGTCGAAGATTTAAAAGCATTGAGGTATCAGCTTCCGGGGGTGTTGGGGTTGGAGGTGGCATAGATGTTATATCAATGGAATTTGAAGTTAAAATTGGAGTTGGTGTCAAAATTAGTTTTGAAGTTGTTGTAATTGGTTCAGATTCCACAACAGGCGTTAAAGTTGTGACAATTTCCGGTGCAGTTGTTGGGATAGGAGTTGTCAGTGGCATTGGTGGAGCAGAAGCCGTCAGTTTAAGCTTTAAATCATTGCTAAATGTTCGATTTCGTAATCCCAAATTTGGAAAAAATCTTGTCTCAGTTTTTGCTGACCATTCTTGAGCAGTTTGTGATGGATTGTTTAAGGGATTTCTGTAAGCGGATGTTTCAAATTCTTCAATATTTTCATCATCATTATTAATATTTTCTTCTTCATCATCTAAATCATCTTCAAAAACTGGATGAATTTTAAATAAATCTGGATCATCATATATTGGTGGATGTTGTGGAGTTGAAACATGTGAAGGATAAAGTATTCCACCACCTAATGGTTGAGTATCCCGGGGGCGAGCTAATATTTGTGTTGCTTGCTTTGTAAGATATGGGGATGGAATTTGATGGGGCTAAAAATTGTTTTTTTCAATATTGTGTCAAAACAGTTAATTAAATTTTTTATAGATGTTTTTTTGGCATAACTAAGAAGTGTCTTGCCGATCTTCATACCAATTTAAATTCCCTTTAAAAAAATAGTTGGAAACACTTTTCGGGAAATTAAAAGAACCTTTCCGAAGAAAGGAAGCAGACAGTTAAATATTTTTTTTTGCAAACTCCTAAATTAGGTTCATGCATGCATGTCAAAAAAACAGTTATTTTGTCGGGTAAAAAATTTCGTAAACCAAACAAAAGTTCTCAGTTTTATCCTGCAATCAGGGATAAGAACAAGGCCGAAAAATTGCGGCCTGGCCGGCCTTAATCCTCAGCCATGCCAAACTGAGGCCGGTTCTCATCGTTGCCAGCAATTAATTTATCACTTTTTTAGTTTTTCATAAATTTTCCTAAATTATTAGTGCAATCGTTAATAAAATTTTTATAGCATTAAAATTCTATTGTAACTCAATCGTTGACGTTTTAAAAAACCAGCCTCAGTTTTCGCCTGTATGAATATTAACAATAATAATTTAACAACTTTTTTTTGAACTTTGCAAAAAATTGTCGCTTTTATTTTTAAGAAATCTGATAATAAGTTTTTGAGTTTTTTACCAACAATCTGTTGTTAAGCATGAAAGCGTGAAAAAAGCTTCAAAATATTTAAGAAAATGGTATTAATGTGTAACGCAGTTTATTAAATTTATTTTCAGTAGATTTGATGACTGTGTGTTAATAATAGTTTAAACTATAAAATCCCATCTCTTTAATTGAATCTACCAAGGACAGTTTGACACTTTATAAAAAGTAGAAAAAAACTAAATGGTTCCAGTTAATATTTCAAAGCCTTATGAAAATATATTTTAAAGCAAAAAAAGCTTTCTTAACAGAATTGTCTTGATCGATTAACCAGTTTGTAAAATTTAAAAATTTTTAAAAAATTAAAAAGCAGCTCACGAACATTCAGTTTTAAAAAAATATTAAAAAAAATCTTCACCTCTGATAATCTTTGCATTGGTGACTCATATACTGTATCATCAGGAGCAGGCTTATCTTGAATATTTTGATCAACAGCAATAGCATGTTCACCACAAATTTGCATACAATGTGGATATGAATAAAATCGATTCGAATTTCCACCACATCCTGACCACCAACTATAAAATAGTATTTAATGAGTCCTTATCTGATGCAGTTTAAATTTAATACCTGCAAACACAACGCTTTAAATTTGAATCAAAATACCATCGCTCAAAATTTCCCCAACATGTTCCAGGATCATGTAATTGAAAGCATCGACGGCTTGAAGTTTCATCAATTTGTGGATCAAAATGGCATGTTTGTTCACACTCTAAAAGATGGTGGTATAATTTTAAATAGTTTCAAAGCATTTAATTACGGGTCAGTTTTTTGAGCTTAAACTATTTTAAAATAATATACATAATACTTTTTTTTCGCAGTGAAACATCAAATAAATAGAAAGAGGTAAATAAATGTTTATGGTTTTGTAAAAAAAAATTTTTATCAAATTTTCATTAATATTCTTGTAAGAGCCCACACACTGACTCATTTTTTAATTAATTTTTTATATATTCAATTTTTGACACTTCTTAAGATTAAAATTTTAACGATCTAAATAAAAAACCTTTTTGATTGCCTCAATTCTTCATAATTTAAGCATAACATACAAAAATGTTTCTCAATAAAAAGAATCAGTTTTTATTTCCTCTTGATAACTATTTAATCATAGGATATTCGCGTACAGTTTACGCATTTCTGAAGTTTTTATAGTTTTTATATTATAAAGAGATCTTCGGCAGCAATCGTTTATATATCTTTAAATTTTTTAGAAACCCACAAAGACGAGAAAAAAACTGTTAAAATTTTATAAATATAAAATTAAAAAATTAAATCTTAAAAACAAGAAGTTGCTATTCCAAATTTACATAACAAATTTGAATAAACTACAGAAATCCCAAAATTGTTTTCATTACATTAAACCATTTTTTCCAAGTTTATGCACTTTATATGTACATATATTTTAAAAAGTTGACACTTTTGTAAGAAGAAACATACCAGTTACAGTATCAAAACGATTTTCATTTCCATCACAACCCCCGTAATGAAATCGTCGACATCGATGATCAAATCGATCATAATACCATTTAATTTCAAATGATTGTTCACATGTCCCCCTTTCTGGGTAATGATTACATCGGGGATTTGGAAGCATTTCTTGGGAAAAACATTGTTGTATCAAAAATACTACTGTTCCAAAAAATATGCTAAGTTTAATCATCTTGAAAATTTTTCATCCATCAAAAAGATTTTTTATGAAGAAAGCTAAAAGTGCAGGTTTTTTTATCAAATGTCAAAAGTTAAAGTTTAAAAAAATGTATCTATAAATAGAAAAAAATTAATGACGAAAAATGGTGCTGTAGTGATAAAAAATAAAGATAAATCATTGTTGCAAGCAGATTGCAGAATAATAAAAAAAATATAAAAGGGTCAATGAGTAGGCGTGGGAAAATTTGAAGAAGATCTGGCGATTATGCCACTTCTTAAGTAATAAGTCCTTAGTTAAAATAATAAAAAATGAATTTTTTTAAGGAACCGTCAAAACTTTTAAAAGTTAAACAATATTCAAAATTTAAAATTTAAACAATTTTTATACTGTATGCAAGAATACCTCAAATAATTAATTTTTATGGGCCACAGTTGTTTAATGCGCAAATTCTAATATCCAACTTATACTTTCTTCAAATTATTGGAAAGAAATGGCAGTCAAGCGCAAAATTTTAATTTATTTGGTTCCTGTAGGTTTTGAATTGAAAAATGTTCATTTAATTGAAAATCTATTAACAAATTTTAATCATTCAGTTTATAAAATTAGAATTAAAAAATGAAGAAATCAAGATTTTTGATAAAAATATTTTTATCTTTAATCCTCTCCAGTTTTTACTTGCCGTTCCTTGATCAGCTATGAACGCCTTAATCTCAGTTTTTCGACAAAAAAATTAAAACATTAAAAAAAGAAACAAAAGCAAAAATTTAAGTGAAAAAGAGAGAAATTCAATTAAAACTAGAAAAATGTGTTTGAAAAAAAGAGACAAAATATTGCAAAACAATTGAGCAAGCAAGAAAAAAAGCAAAGCAGCAGACGATGCCGACTCCGTGGATGGCGCGCTGCTGTTATGTTTGTTATCCCATCTCTCTCTCTCCCTTTCTTTTGATGATTGAAAATTCACTTTTTTTCAATTTTCAATCTTTTTATCTCTTTCAGCTTTTTCAGGCTTAAACTCAGCTCACAAGTTCACACTCAAAAAAAAGAAGAAGAAGAAAAATCGGCAAAGTTTTGACATAAAATGATTGAAAAGTTGCTTCCTTGATTGAAATAATTCCCTCCTCTTTTTTTGTTGTTTTTCTTAAAAAAAGTGAAGAAAAAATTGCTGCTTTGTTTTAAAATGATATTTTTTTAAACGACGACGACATTTGATAGAGGAGGTTAAAAATGCAATAGTTAATTGTTAAAAGCGGCTTCAGGTCACTCTTTTTTTAAATAAATTCTTTGGTGCTTTTTGTTTTTGCAGTTTGAGATATTGAAGAAAAATTTTTAAATGATGAGTCATGAGGATTTTAGAAAGCTAGATAAAACAATATTATAGCAACACCACAGTTATTATGAACACTGATAAATATTTAAAAAACAGTTATCATATCTATATTTTTACAACTCGTTTCTCTTCGTCAGTTTTAAAAAATGTGAAACATAAAATTGCCGGTATATTACTCTTTAACTTTTATGGCATAAAATATAATTTTATGCAGTGTTATGCTTTTGTATTTTTGCCCGCCCGCGTGCCCTCAAAATTTCAGTAATCCGCCCTCGCCCGCGCCCGCAGGTTTTTCAAAATTTCGCCCGCTCCCGCCCGCGCCCTCAAAAGTTTGTTGAAAAAGAGACTTTTTTAATAAAA